>JAYMSH010000435.1:0-11298 GCA_036897905.1 Aragoa cleefii | reverse complement strand
TGCGTTGATTTCCGTGTTAGGCCTTGATTGCTATGTGTTCTCTCTAGAATTGTAAAGGACTAAAGGATGCTGCTGCATTAGATCTCTTATATGCTGTATGAGATTGGTTGTTACTGACTATTATTGGCGCAAAATTGTTTACTTACGAGTAATGGTTATTAGTATGCGTGGTTTATTCAGTGATAGTGTATATATATGAGATGTGTAGAGGTTATTAGTATGATTGGCTGGTGATATTTGATTGGCTGGTGATATTTTCCTTGCAATTCAACTATGGTTTCATATGACTAGATTAAAGGTTGGATGAGTTTGCTAATCTAGATTAAACGATTGTGTTATACATGAAGCATGTTTGATATGGTTCTGAACTATAATTTGCCAGAATTTGGTGTGGGTGGTTGCTTTGTTAAATGATATAATAGGTTAAAATAGTGAAAGAGGATTTCGACTTTTTTTTTTTTGTGAGCTTTCTTACAATAAAAAGGAGATACATCAACTATTATGTTATGTTTTTTGACGGAGATAAAATTGCAGGATGTGGTGGCATCAAGCATTAATGGAATAAAACCGATCGCCAATAGTGCTGTGAGGACCAATTCATTTAGAAGCACGGTTAATGGACAGAGGCGTGTGGAGAATGCAAGAGTAAGAAAAACACCTAATCGTGCGACAGAGGTATCTGAAGATGATTCTGCTGTAAGTGTTTGGCTGTGCTCTTTCATCTTCTCTCCCATATTTTTTGTGTCCACGTTGCGTGTTTTCTTTTTCTTAGTTAAACTCATGGTTAGTGTTGTCATTGACTCAAAAATTGTTTACGCATATCCAGTGCAGTTTGCAAGTGTCAAATTTGGAAGATGAAATGTCATCGTTTTCCTTTTCAGAAGCTGAAGAGAAAACTATTGAATCTTTCTGTGAAGAATTGAATGTAAGTCCTGTAATTATATAAGGAATGTAACTTTGAATTATACTGTTTCTTCTCTAATGCAGCATTCTTTATTAATGTCTAAACACTAAATTTATTGGCTTTGTGGTTGTCCTCAAGACATTTTACCAACTCACGTCAAGATATGTGAGCCTACTTGTCACCTATGATGCATGGATATACCACTCGTACCCGTGTTGGTTACACAAAATGGAGACGATACGCAAGGATGTTAAAGTTATTTGCATCTCATCTTTTCCTGTAGGACATGTGTTTGATAACAGTTTTTGCTGTCGAAATGTAGGATATCCCAAGGAATCATGTGGACACTGTGAAAGCTTTAAATGTTGCTGATACACCTCCGGACTTGGTAAATCCTGCGGCTGTAGAATTGATTTCTGATATCAGAAGGGAATATGCAGTGAAGCTGGAACAGGTAATTTTTAATCCTCAGCATAACCCCACGGATACTATACAACCTGTTGAATGAAATCGGACTATATCAATTATTGATTTGGTTAATTCTATAAATGCAGACTACTTCACCTTGAGTTTGAAATTATTTCCCCTTTATCTCCCACAGACACACACACACACATTTATTTATAGTAAATATATCCAGAATGAATTGTGCAGTCTGAAGACCGGGCAAGAAAACTCCGAGAAGATCTTGCTATTGAGGAGCAACGTGGGCAAGAGCTTGATAAAATACTGAAAGATATTCTTCCCGATCCGAAAACTTCTAATGGTCAGAGACCCCGTAGACGAAGAAGAGTAGGCTACATTACTTTCCATTGTTTATCTTTCGATTGAATGGCAACTACCCTGTTCATCTGTGATGGTCAACCCATGTTGAACTTGATTTTATTTGGTTTCAGACAAGCAATGAAAGGAAAAGGATGTCAAACTTTCTCACCGAAGACGCAATGGCATACTTTGATGAATGTGTGTCATTATCAACTTTTGATAGTTCCGACTTCTCAGCATCAGAGGATCCAATGTTCAATTCATCAGGAGCTACTTTCACAGCCGGGGCTTCATCTTTAGCGAATGGGGACCCAAGAACAATATACTGTTATCACCAAGATAGCAGCATTCATCATAAAGAGGTCCTCTCTTAACTGAAAGCTGGTTTAGTGTATTCATTTAAACTTTATTATTTGTGCCTATAAGATTTATATCATTGCACTTTCTGCTATGATGAGCTAAAAATACTGGTTGTCTTTCTTTGGTGGTGAAAGTATTGTTCTATTCTGTGAATGCAAGACATTATGCATGTATGTGATAAATCATCCATATTTGTGAGCATTTGCATATCTCATTCTACAAATGCTTTAAGCTGGCATCTTCTTGAGGCCTCCACTGCTGGTGTCCTTGCTTCCGCCATTTGTGTGAGAAAGATGTTGTGCCTATCAATCACCACTTCACCGAAACATTATATAACAAGAGAAGCAGGCATATGATCGTGTACTAGAAATCAGCTGTCTCCCACTCTCTGGCAAGTGTACGATTAGTTGGTTTCGGAATCTTCCTTTCCAGTTTCCATTAATTTGCTTTTAATAAATAACCATTTGAGTTAGATTGCCGGCATATGCATAAAAAACCTTTTTCTCACTGATCTTTTCCCCAGTTTAGCTAAAATAGTGGTTCTCTTGACAGAGCCTGTTCTTGTGTAATCTGCCTCTTGGCTTTATACTTGCCTAAACTATTATCACCCCGACCTTGAGATAAGTGTAAGATCCCACTAGTATAAGAAGACAATATCATATTTGCAACATATACCCACAATCTATTTGTCAGTATCTTGTATGATATTCGATGCTCCAATTTAAATCAAGGAAATAAACTTGGTCCATATTTCACAGAAGGAACCAATATATAAGTTATGATGTTATTTTCCTTGTTTCTCATACCTCTGTTTGTGGCGGAAGCGGGGTAGTTCAGGTTCTTCAGGCACCTGGGATTTGGGAATATGCGTTGGGGATTTTATCTTCTTGTGAATTGCTAAACTTGCACGGTACCAATCAATGTAAAATTTGTTGTAATTACATTAAGTAGAACTTTTCAGTATCTTAAGTTTCTCTTTTGGCCAACTACAGATATTCGACGACCAAGTTCAACCACTCTGTAGCAGAGAGGATCCTAGAACAACAGTTAGCAATATCATTACCGAGAGCGAACACACTCGTCAGTACCAGTTCTCCTTCGCGAACCAACAGCCACAAACTGTCGGACATCACGAAGATGATGTTAGTAGTTACGTCAAACATTTCGAGAAAGACACTGTGAAGGACACCAACAGATCATATTATGATTCTGGTGAATACAGTATGCATGGCAATTTCGAAAGTATGTTAATTGACAGGGTGTTGTATAAAAACAGGATAGAGTCTGGGGGCCTACTTTTATGCGGCGGCGCAGTCTCTTTTCTGCCGTTTGCTTCCGTGTGGTGATGGAAACCAGCAGTGGGGTTGTGCAGAAATTTCCCCAACACTCACCAGTTACATTATCAATGATGATCAGTTTTGAAGAACATGAACAGAACAAGCATTTGTGTTCATAATGGAAAGCTAGTTATATCTGGTTCACTAAGTTATGAGTTTCCTGCCTACGGGAAGGAATTGGGTATGTTTGGTTTGGTTTGGTTTGGTTAGAGTTTTGAGTTAAGCTGGTGTTTTGTATCGGTCCTTTAGGCCTTTTTTCCGCCTCTGTTTCTTATAGTCGATGTGCCCTGAGGGTTGGGTTTGTACATAGCAATAGGAGTACTTATGTATTTGACCTCATAACTGTTGTGGCCAGATGAATGCCTTGTTTTCAAAGTCTTTTGACCTTGTAACCTGTCATAATGTTTTGATAAAAAAGATAATGACTGCTAAACTTCTTTAGTTCTTTTCCTTCTGGTCTTGGAGACTGACTAGTTTAACCACTCAAATTTTGAGATATTATGTTCTCCCATTTGATATTCTAATTTTATTGTTTGCTTATGTCAATGGGTGAAAAACGCGACTTTGTTCAAGTTACGTTTTTACTAATATAGGTAGTTTGACTTAACATTTCATGTTCACTTTTCTCGATGGGTAGTCTCTGAATTTGAAGTGAGCTGAAACTATGTTAATGGTTAAAAAACATGACTTTTCAAGTCACGTTTTCAACCGAACGGGTTTGAATAATATATTATCATTTTCACCTTTTATTATCGGAATAAAATAATTTGAAATTCTTGGGAGATAAGATTGAAACTTTTATAATACTAGCAATTTTCGAATGATATTAATTCCGCGCATTTTTAAATAAAAAAAAGAAAGAGAATTGGAATTATAGTAAATGGACCACGATGTACCAAAACCGACGTATACCGAACGAGAACCAAACAAGATCTTCATATTGTCAAGCATTTTTACTTGTTCTCACATGTAATCGATTCGATGCTACTAATTAGAAATCACTAAAGATAAGCTATCAGTAAGACTACAAATAGATGGAAAAGGATAAGGCAAAAAGTAGTAATACTAAAGAAAGATTTTAAAGATTTTGTTTCAGTAATTTTATTCTGCCGCAATAGAACCAAAACATCAGCGTGAGACCCTTAAAACATTGAGCGGATTATGAGTGATTCTTGCTTCGCCAGCCTCGAATTTGAATACCCAGGTGAGAATTTCACTCATTTTTTACATTTTTATCGTCAATTCAAATATTTGTAGCATCTTGTTGAATAACCCACATGCAAGAATGGATTTTAGGGCTCAATAGTTTTTATCTAATTGCATATAGTTAGTGATCGTCGAGGATTGGGTAAAAGAAAGCGGAGAAATTCAAAAAGATTTGAGCTTTTTTCTGTTAATTCTTGCTTTTTTCACTTTCTTGGTGGGTAAGGAGTAATAGTTTATGTCTCAAGATGGAAAATATGCTGCGAGTTCTAGTTTTCAGTCTGAAAGTTTGTTTGAGCTTTGAGTTATGTTTTCATGATTGGTAGCAACTAGTAAGTCCTCACAGATTCTGGGATGAAATCCTACTTATGAAACAAAACACCATCATCTTGATAGCATTTATGATTCCACTAAGTAAGTATATACAGATTGCCGTAGGAGTATTGGACATTGTAATACACAAGTGTCTGGTGACTTAATCTTATGTTGTACGGAACCATTTTCGGGGCCTGTACGTATGAAACTGACGGTTGATGTGCGAGCTGTGCTGAGTTACTTTGATTCTTTGAAAAATAATGACAAAATTTATGCTCAAATCTTTCGAAGAAACCGGTTTGACATGTATGTTGATTTTTTTCGTCATATTTAGAAAGTGTGTATATAGTATATACATTGCACTGTTTACGGGAGTTTGTCTTTGATTCACGATGAGGTTTGTTTCTTCCCCACTTTCAGGGCTTGTTGTGTCTGCAGATGCTATGGCCTGTTTCATGACATCATGTGCTTGATAAGTTGGATGTTGAAGTGGTTGATGTAGAGATGGAGAAAAGGCAAAGAAATGGGGAAGCCCAAAGTCGACCTAGTGAGTGTGGGGCTGAAAATCTAACAGAAAACTCTACCGAAGGTGGAGTGAACAATATAGTTGACAATGCACCGAAACCATACGTTGGTATGGAATTTGAACTCGAAGAATCTGCTAGGGACTTGTACAATGCATATGCCAGAAAAGTGGGTTTTAGCACTCGTGTTGGTAAGTATGAACGCGCCAAGCCTGATGGTCCAATTGTTTCATGGGAGTTTGCTTGTTCCAGAGAGGTTTTTAGAAGAAAGAATGTGGAAAGCTGCAATGCTATGCTCAGGATAGATAGGAAAGAATCAGATGGTTGGGTTATAACGAAATTTGTCAAGGATCATAATCATTCTACTGAGAGTCCGAGCAAGGTGCATTACCTCCGTCCTCGTAGGCATTTTTCCGGAGCAGCAAAGACCGCTCCACAAACAGCTGAAACTCAAACTCATGTCATGGTCTCTACAAACGGAAACCATGTATTTTCCGATCCTAATACTGCTTCCAGGAATCCTCCTCACGCAGAGACAAATCCTGCTCCCAGGAATCCTTCTTATGTAGAGACAAATCCTGCTCCCAGGAATCCTTTTCATGTAGAGACAAATCCTGCTCCGGTAGAAGTAAATACTGTTTCTAGAGACCCAATACCCTTTGAAACTAACCGCACAACTATGCCCACAGTCCCCCTGATGCCACTGCATTTTATTCAACCTCTTAACAGAAGAAGAACACTTGGAAGAGACGTGCAGAATCTTCTCGCCTATTTCCAGAAAGTGCAGTCTGAAAACCCTGGTTTCTTTTATGCGATACAGCTTGATGATGAAAATCGCTTAAGCAATATTTTTTGGGCTGATGCTAGATCAAGGAATGCTTATAACCATTTTGGTGATGCGGTCACTTTTGACACGATGTACAGACCTAATCAGTTTCTGGTTCCTTTTGCTCCCTTCACCGGAGTGAATAATCATGGTCAGCTGGTTTTGTTCGGCTGTGCTTTAGTTTTAGATGAGTCGGAGGCTGCCTTTGTATGGCTTTTCAGTACTTGGCTCTCTGCAATGAACAACCGGCCTCCCGTTTCCATAACGACTGACCAAGATAGAGCCATCAAAGCAGCAGTGCATCGGGTACTGCCAAAGACTCGTCACTGCATTTGCAAATGGCACATCTTAAGAGAAGGCCAAGAAAGGCTGGCTCATATATATCTTGGCCATCCTACTTTTTATGGAGAACTTTACAGATGCATCAACTTTTCTGAGACCACTGAGGATTTTGAATCATCTTGGAGCTCTATCCTTGACAAATATGATCTTAGCAAAAATGAGTGGCTTCAAGCTGTATATAATGCTAGAGTGCAGTGGGCTCCTGTTTATTTCCGTGACACTTTCTTTGCTGCACTTTCATCGAACCATGGAGTGAGCTCCTTCTTTGAGGGGTATGTCAACCAGCAGACAACAGTACCCGTGTTCTTTAAGCAGTATGAAAGGGCTTTGGAGAATTCATTAGAAAAGGAAATAGAGTCAGATCATGATACGGTATGCACTACACCAGTCCTAAAGACACCATCACCAATGGAACAGCAGGCTGCTAATTTGTATACAAAAAAGGTTTTTACAAAGTTTCAAGAAGAACTGGTTGAAACATTGTATACACTGCGAATAAGATTGGTGGTGATGGTGCAGTAAGTAAATTTAGGGTTGCTAAATATGAACATGATCATAAAGTGTACATAGTCACATTAGATGTTTCTGAGATGAATGCAAGTTGCAGCTGCCTCATGTTTGAGCATTCGGGTGTTCTGTGTAGACATATATTGACCGTCTTTACTGTAACAAATATTCTCACCGTTCCATCACATTATATATTAAGGAGGTGGACACGGAATGCGAGAGCTGTCCCCTTGGATGAGAAAGAGACATGTAAGGTGTGTGGAATCTTTGACAGTGCGTTTCAACAAGCTTTGTTGGGAAGCACAAAAATTTGCGGAGGAAGGAGCAATTGCCACAGAAACTTATAGTGCTGCCATTGATATTCTACGAGAGGGTGCAAGGAAGATTGCAATGGAAAAGAAGAATATAGAGAAAATCAAACCTCCTATTTCACAGGGCAGTGGAAGTTTCCAGGAAAATGGCTGCAAGAAAACCACTGCATTGACTCCCAATATGATCCCATCATTATGGCCTTGGCACGATGCTTTGCCGAATCGTTTTAATCTCAATGATGCTGGATCCCCTGTTAATGATTTGAATCAACCTACTATATCAACTTTGGCTATAAACCGTGATGGTTCTCTTGCCGATAATACAGTATGTCATGAATAAAGGCTCATTCTTGACCACGAGCCTGGATAATATCTGTTAGCTTGTAGTCATTATTTTATGTTGACACAGTATTAGATTGATTTAGAAGACAGAATGTTAAATGCTGTCCCCTAATACTTTCTTCAATTTCTGTAGGTCGTTCTAACATGCTTTAAATCCATGTCATGGGTCTTTGAGAATATGAATACGTCAAGTAGAGTGGCTGTTATTAATCTGAAGGTGAGTAATGGTGTTCAATAAACGCGTTTGCAGTTTCTATCTATTGCATTGTTTGACATTACTGGTCAAGCAAGAGCGAGCCCTGTCTAGCTACCCTCACATTTACTGCCTCTGCTTTAACTTTTACGTGTTTCCTTTCTTAAACCTCTCACAAGTTTGCAAATGAGGGGTTTTTCACGTGTCCCTTGAATTATACTTATAGCTACAGTTGTTTGCTGGATGCAGCTCCAAGACTTTGGCAAGGTTCCTTCTGGGGACACGGAGGTGCAGTTTAGACTTACAAAAATCACGCTTGAACCAATGTTAAAATCCATGGTTTACATTAGCCAGCAGCTCTCAAGATCAGTCAACAGGGTCGCTGTTATCAATCTAAAGGTGCTCCTTTTCTTCTTCTCTCTTTCACAACAGTTCGGCTGTTTAATAAGTCTTTGCATTTTGCTTTACTTGCATGCCTTTTGCTTTTCTTGTATGTTAAGGTTCGATGAATGAAACTCGTCAGTTGTCCCTAATAAACATGGATCTTGTTCTTGGTTTGAGGTTCTATTTGTTAGCTTCAGATTTCATTCCATGGCTTATAAGGATGTATTCCATTATGATCCTTGATACTATTACTATACTTATAAAACCCGAGACAAAAAGAGGAATGGCTATCTTAAGATACAGTTACTCTTTTCTTGTGGTCTGTAGAAGAAAAGTGGACAGGAAGATGGAGGAGGCCTTGGTGGATTGTTTCTATATGAAAGATGAATACACCCCCTTTCATGGTTACACTCGATACAAAAAATGGGGGATTGAGCTTTCTTTCACCTGATATCAAAGAAAATATAGGATTTTTCTTTTCCTCTCTTCTCCAAAGGATTTGATCGTTTTCCTTGCTTTCTGTATTTGTCTCTTACAACCTTTCTTGATACTTGATGTGCTCCCGAGTTTCATTAAATCTTTATTGTCTTTTATAACTGTTTTGCATGTTCTTGCGTTTCTTTGGCTGAGACTGATGCATTATAATAAAACTAAGAATGCTACTTTTGCTTTTCAGCTCCAAGATACTAATACTACAACTGGAGAAACGGAGTTAAAGTTCCAAGTTTCAAGAGATACTTTGGGCTCAATGTTAGGATCACTGGTTCGTATCCGGGACCAACTCTGATACGTGAGCTGGCCTTCCTTTGCTCATGTTTTGTACTCCATTTGGTGTTATTGTTTCAAGTGGCAGATATTTTTCTCTTTCCGCTTTTATTTTGTTTTATTTTTGTGTTTCTGTTTTTCGTCTCAAGCTGTGCCCTGAAAATTGGTAGAATCAATCTCTTATGAAGTTAGACAGTGAATTTAACTTATCAATTTGTCAGATGCCCTTCCTTTCCCTCATTAATGATGGTGGGATTGGATGAATGTTGAACCTGTTTTTGCACTGCTAAACAAAATACTCACATTTTTCCTGTGTGTGTGGCAGTTGAGTGAAAAGATTGTGAAGACTGATTTTAAATAGAGACGCATGATCACATGTGCAAGAAAAGTTTATTAAGTATCCCTAATAATCTGCAGATCTGAAGAAAATCCCCAAGTACAATGATATAGACTGATACTTAATATATCAAGGTTTTTATTGCAGATTTTATTTGATTTTGATTGACGTGGCTGATTCATTGTGATTCTTATGGAGTCATTTCAGCTCAATATAAATTTAGATTGTGCCGTGTCTTTGGAAGGCTGTACTTTTATTGTCCTACCTGTAACTTCACACACTGAGTAGTTTTCAGTTATCTTAGATTCTTAGTGCTTAACCAAAGCTGCATCACGCTCGGAAGAAGTTTGTTGGGAGGAATATTATTGTAAAGTAAGACCAGAAATCTAATTATTTTTCCTTTTTCTTTCACAACACAAAGATTAATAGTTAACTATGTGTGGAACTGGGTGATGAGCCATCTCTTAGTACGTTAAAATGCTCTTTTTGTGTGTGTGTGCGCATGCACGCGCGTATGGATCTCGAATAAACATTTAAATCCTCCAACTTGAATTTGTTACCCGTCTGTAATTTGTAATCTGTAGCAGCAGTAAATTGACTTGTGCGTATTTGACAGCGTTACACGGCCAGGAGCAGATGTCTTGCAGTAAAGTCAAAGCTAAACCTCAATCTTAAATTATCAACTCATCAAGAACTTACAAGGTTTGTTAGCATTGTTTCTGGTATCATATCATTTACTGGATTTGTTTCTATGACTATCGGGTTTTTAACCCTTGCAGTAAACAATATTCTTGCGAGCTATACCTAAATGCACATGTAAAGCCGTGTTTATGAAGAACTTTTTTAAAAATTTCTGTTTGTTTTAAAGATTTGGTAGATCTCGTTTAAATTGCTTTGCAGATATACTGAGATGAATTCATGACTTTCCTTAAAGTTGAAAAAATAAAATTCTGATTACAAGTAGTATCCATTTGCTCTTTCTTCTCCTGTCTTCATTCAGTATAGGATGGAAATATATCCGGTTAGGAACTTTAATGGTTCTTATTACTATGTTACGAAGAAAAGCGAATCTAATGCCCGAAGGGCATAAAGTTAGACGGAAGAGAAGCATAACTATATCCACATCACGCTCCCGAGTCATGAAAAAAGATGAACACGCAGCATTAAGTTTAGTCCAACTGGTCATGTACTCATAAGATTGATTAACACACAGCAAAAGTTTAATTGTCTCATAATGTCTAAGTTGTATCACATGTGATGATTTCAGGGACATCATGATGAGGCTGGCCTATCTTGGAGTCGAGGAGAAAATCGTGATGATTCTTAGTAAGATTGAAATCGTAGGTAGGTGTATGTACATCTACACAATCTGTTGTTATTAGCTAACAGTTGGGGTTCTATTTTCAAGAAATCTTAGCAATCATACTACTAGTATTTTATGTCTTTATAGTAGTATGTGTTTCTGATAATAAAATTATTTGCCATTCTGTTCGGCAATGGATTACTGAGCAAGTTATTCAAAATTTTGCCTGAGCCATATTGAAAATTAGTGTCTTGACATACCCCCGTCCCCATATTCGTACCTGTCCAATCTAGGGCTACATCTGATGAGGCGATAGGTAACACAGTGGTTGGTATAGTCAGAGTTCATGGCTGAAACTCGAGTTGGGTTTTGGCGAATGGTTTGCTAAGGGAATAATGAACGCCGTGATTCCGAAACACACGTAAACCTCAAGAGGATTTGACAAGCAAATCTTGCCAAGATTTCAAAGACTATTCAAAATGAAAATGAAAAAATGTGCCCAACGGTTGTATTTTTTCAAAATCCAATTGTTGGAAATTAAAAAAAAAAAAAAACTTAGAAAACTGCTACGACTACTATA
>JAYMSH010000434.1:0-11303 GCA_036897905.1 Aragoa cleefii | reverse complement strand
TATTGAAATTTGGGAAGAACTACTAAGACCAGAAAGTCTTTGTGCAATCACCCCTTTCTTTGACTTAGGCAAGCGTTTGCCAACTTAAGTTTACGTTTCTCTATTCTTTGATTCAACATCTTCTTAATTCTTATCTTCCCAAATAACCCATTTTTACATCATCATAGCAATAAAATAACAATCAACTTGACAATTCGTAAGGCATATCATCGTACAATATATCTTTCATATAGCATAGCAATCATCAAGCATTCAAGTGCATCGTCATCATCAACATTATAAACGTAACATGGGCATTCAAACATGGTTTAATGCATTCAACATTATTAAAACATAAATTTCATTCATACATAATGCACAATAGTCCATAATATTAGCAAACTCCACATAATCATCAACTTTGGGTACAAGCCCTTTTTTCGCGCAACCAACATAATCCGGGCAGCAAGCATTGATATCGGGAACTATCCTTAATTCATAATTATAATTCTTAAAAATCATAAACCCTAGACATGATTTTTAATCATGCAGAACCTAGGACCCCATCTGCCTCTGTTCAACAGCTGATTCAGATGTTAAACAAATCTTGAATTCGATCTCTACTGTTCATCAAGAATATAAATCCTAAGAATTTGCACATAGCAAAAAGTTGCTACGTGAAACTTATCTACCTTCTCTCTTTCCCCTCCCCCCTCTCTCTGCACGTTTTGTTGTGCGTTTGAGTGTCGAAAACTGATTAGGGGCTATTTTTTAGGGTCTAAATCCACGTTATAAAAAGCCGAATATAATATTCGGATCGTTACAAGTTTTCTTTCGATTAAGCTACTCATTATATGACTTTTTGATTTAGTTAAGTTTTTTAAGTTTAAATTGAATCTATTCATAATTATTTATTTTTAATCCTTCTTATACTCCACTGAGCTTCCATGAACAACTATGGGAGCTCGAATCTAGAGTAATCGTGGATCACTCTCGTGAAAAACTTAATTTTGTGGCTCATAGAAGACCTTTCATAGAGAATCCTAAAAACTCAAGCATGTCTCTAATTTGCGAATTTTGGTAAATCAGATGCATCATAATTTGACTCTAAACTTATCTAAAATTTGTGCTCAATCGAAAAATGTGTAGAAATTATCAAAAAAAAATTTGTTTTCAGAAATTAATTAAAAGTGAAAGTTTATCCCTATATATTGACGTAATTGTAAATAAGTCTCTTTTAGTCACATAATAACATATAAGTCCGAAATATATTCAAAAAATAAAAAAATATCATAAAAAAGTCATTCTTCAACACTTATCTTATTTATATGTTACTTGTTTGATTTAGAAGAACTTATTTAAAATATAATCGATTGATAAGGTGTGGGAATGTAAAATTTCCAAAATGGTGGGGTTGCAAATTTGAACTTTAGTGAAAACGCCATTCATCCGATCGCCAAAGTTTGAATTTGCTTATGTAAACTCGAGAAGAAGATTGATGTTACAATTGAGGCGTTGACACGACATTCCACTCTTAATTTGTTGGATAGGATAGGAGTCTTTAGTACAATAATTGTACATCAACCCAAACACTGATGAGTGGTACTAGTTTGTTCTTGGTCGTTTTCACCAACCAGTACAGATTGATTAAGAGACAGACTAGTCTTGTCTCTCATCAAACTCTTAACACAATTAAACACTCCTCCAATCCCTAATATAAAATGACATAGTATTATTTGCAACAATAATAATTAATAAAAAAAAAAAAACAGATCTGCCGTGTAATAAATAATCTTTCTCCACAAGATACCATGGCGATTTGATTTCAGGCAAAATCTGCTTCAATCGCACCAATCTTCCGACTCTAACTGTAAGTAAGTCGCTCTGTGATTATTAGCTCTATGTTGTCTTGGTTTCATCTAGTGGCTTTTCTACGTATATATTATTTGTTGCTTTAATTCAAGAAAATCTGCAATCCTTTTTTATGTCAATTGAATTTTTGATTTGAGTGTTTGTTATACGGTTGGATTTAGGTGAATACTGTTTAATTTGTTTGAGATTTAGTTTCCTTGAGCTGATTTTTGTTTCGTTGTTCTTGCTTGTAATTATTCATGATTATTGAAACCCTTTACAGGAAGAGACTGGATAATTTGTGGGTTTCTTTGTTGGATATACTTGCAATATAAAGATGGAGTCTTTACTATCTGGAAAGCAAAATAACGTTCAGTCTACAAAAGAAGATCTCATAGACTCTGTGCTTCCATTGTTGAAACTAATATGTCTCACTGTTATTGGATTGATTCTCGCCCACCCGAAAATGCAGCTGATTCCGAAAGCCACTTTTAAGCTTCTTAGCAAGCTCGTTTTCGCCTTGTTCTTGCCTTGTATGATCTTTATTCATCTTGGGGAGACGATTACGGCCCATAATTTCGTTCGGTGGTGGTTCATACCGGTTAATGTGATTCTTAGTACTGGTATTGGTTGTGTTTTGGGACTCTTGGTTGCGAAAATATGTAAGCCTCCTCCGGAATATGTCAGGTTTACGATTACTATGACGGCTTTGGCAACACGGGTAACCTTCCTCTTGCTATAGTTAAGACGGTGTGCCATAGTACTGAGAATCCGTTTGGTCCGACATGTCACACCACTGGGACTGCTTACGTATCGTTTGCCCAATGGGTTGCGGTGCTTCTGGTTTATACTCTTGTTTACCACATGATGGAGCCTCCCATGGAATATTACGAAGTGGTTGATGATGGTATTGAGATTCAGGAACAAGTTGTATCGAACGATCTCAGTAGGCCACTTCTCGTGGAAGCTGAGTGGCCTGGAATGGAGGATAGAGAAACGGTGAATTGTAAAACACCACTGATAGCAAGAGTTTTTGCTCTTGGGTCAAGTCTATCACAGACTTCTCTCCCGGATCCGGAATCGTTAGAGGGAGATGATCGAGGTGCCCGTCCGGGTAGTCCGAAGTCAATTAGATGTTTGGCTGAGCCGCAAATGGTCAGAAGAATAAGAATTGTTGTTGAGAGAACACCGGTTCAGCACATTCTTTCACCCCCAACAATTGCGACACTCTTGGCATTCTGTGTCGGTATGGTTCCTTTTATCAAGTCCATTGTCTATGGTGACGATGCACCTCTTTAAGTCATTACCGATAGTTTAGAAATTCTGGGTGGAGCTATGGTACCATCCGTAATGCTTGTTCTAGGAGGAATGCTTGCTGAGGGCCCTAATGACTCGAGGCTCGGGATTCGGACAACTGTTGGAGTTATTGTTGCGAGGCTTTTGGTACTCCCCTTGGTTGGGATAGGGGTTGTGACTTTGGCAGATAAATTGGGATTTCTTGTCGCTGAGGACCCAATGTATCGGTTTGTTCTTCTGTTGCAATATACAATGCCAAGTGCCATCTTGCTTGGAGCCGTAGCCAGCTTGAGGGGTTATGCAGTTAGTGAAGCTTCAGCTCTCCTTTTCTGGCAGCACGTATTCGCTGTGTTTGCTCTTGGGATATACGTCTTTATTTACTTCAAGATGCTGCCTTCTTATTTCTGAGGTCTGTCTCAAACTTGTCTGATTGACTATCAATAACGCATCAAAAGTGTATAGTGGAATCACTGCGTAATGTCACGTTCTGCTTCTCAGACTAATTTCTGTTAATATCATTTAACCAAATTTGTAACAATTGTGTCCAATGGGACAAACGTGGTAATCTCATGCGTCGCTTTTAATCTGTAGAAGCCTTTAACTGTAGTGAGACCATTCTCTTACTAATAGTGATTATTAACATATCGTCTCTGCTGTCTGTTTATTACATATGTAAACGTTACCTACATATTGTGCGTTTCTTAGGACGAGATCATGCAAAGTGCATTTCATATCAATGTTTAGAAGAAACTACAATAGAGGCTTAGGTAGTTTGGCTGTTATTGTTATTCCCTACAATCATCAGAAACAATAATTCCCTCACAGATTAGTTTGGTTGACCTTTCATTACCTAACTTCTGATATATACACGTAACAGGTGTAGGAATTTAGGCCTAATACCAGCCTCATGTCACTCTCTAATATGAGGAACCAGATTTCTAGTGCACTCTTCACACCGGATCGATTGTCATCAACCACTCATAGCACTATAGGAGTTTGTTAACATACCAAACCCTATTGAAGGAAACCAAAAGAACATTCACAAGACTTATCAATACTTGTTATGGACAAGAACATAATAAAATTGGACAGCAACAGCTAGATAAGATCATCACTCCATATCTACCCACATGCATTCTACACATGCTGCATATTGTGTATTATCTATATAGATCTGTTCTTGGGAGCAAAATAACTACTTTTGCATAATCAGTACAAAAGAATAATGTATGGCTTCTTCACCGGCTTATAAATTTCCACCTGGGATTCTACCATGCAAGAAATCTAGGTTCCATTATCAGTCTTTTCAAGTTAGAGCCCAGAGACATAAATCAGATCATGAAGGTAGAAATCAGTTGGCGGAAGAAATTCAATTTGTTCATGCAGAATTATTCACTAGGACAAACTATTGCGCTGAACTTGCTTTTGTTCTCATGTTTTTTTTTCTTTTATTCCTCCTTTCTTTTTGGTTTGTCTCATCATTTTCTTTATCTTCTTGAAAGGGGGGTCGGACAGCATAGTCGATACAAATTTGCAGGTTCTGAAGGGGAGAATAGAACAAGTTAGAAACAAGGAGAAGATGGAGCGGTTCTGTGGTGGAGGCAGGGTGGAATTATTATGATTGCAAGCGGAAAAGAGATGAAGAAAGGCTTGAGCTTCTTCAACTTGTGGGCATTGTTGGTGAGACTCTTGGCTTCACAATCCTGAGTTGCAGTTTTGGCCTCTGTGTCATCACTCTGATACTTCATCTAACTAATTGTCAATGAAAGGTTAAAATGTGTGCCAAATATGGTAGTTACAAATTGTACTATATAGTATTACAGGTATACTAAGTCAATGAAGTACTTGATAGAATAAAAATGGACAGCAACAGCTAAATCATTCCATGCATACCGTGTTGCTTGTGTATGTACACATACTGTTCTTTACTTGGATTGGAAGCGAAACGACTGTTCACATACGTGGAACAGATACGGCAGTTTCTTCATCGGCTTATATAACATAATGTGACATCCGAACAACTCTCCCATTAAGAAAATGTTTCTATCTTATTATTCTAGCACCTAGCTTCCAGGAAAAGTTTCCTGACTGGGGAACCTCTCGGCAAGACTGATGCAGAATCGCTGCCAGATTTTTACAACATATCCTGTTAATGATACTGGTGGATTCTGATCCTTTCTTCACCCTGCAAAATTTGACATCATCTTTATTTTCACTAAAGTACTCGACCACACAGGCTAACTTGTACTGTAAAATTCCATGTCCCTAACTTGCTTGTAGACTTGCAGTATATTTTCATGCATAAGATGTTCAGGAATCCGAATTGGGATCATTGTAATTTATAATACGTTAAGATCCTTGTTATTGTTTACACCAAGCAAATTACATATGGCTTGCTGGTGGACATTTCTGATCTGCCATAAGATGCCTTTAAGGAGATCATTTCGATTTCATTTTCATCCAAATTTTTGCTTTTATTTTATAGTTACATTTTGCTTCCGCAATGGCCTGGTAACATCACTTATCTTTCTCAAGTGATATGGAGACACCAACATGACTTTACAGCATCATTGAAGGTTGGGAAATGGTAATGATGTGATGATGGGAAGTGGAACGTTTCAATCGTCCCACAAAGTGAAGCGACTGAAATGTGTTCTTTTTATTAATATTTTTCTCATTTCAATTTTTTTTCTTTTTTCTTATTTATTTTAGTTTTGTTATTTTTTTTTAGATTCATGTCAAACAATTCAATTTTCAAAAGTCCGGTCGTTTGCCATTTATTTTGTTATTTTTTATCAAAATAAATTTTAAATCCTTATTTTCTAATTAATGTGAGCTCTTTATGTTTGTAATGAGTATTTTTTTGATTTAACAAATTTATATCGTAAATATTAAACATGTAAAGTTAAATCGAAATCAAAAATAATTAAAAGGAACGGAAAAGAGTATGAAGAGGAGGTTCCACTGCTGGAGCAGACGTTTTTGTGGTTGGGTTGCACTGAATGAAAAGTTGGCGTGGCAGAAAAAAGTGGAACCTTGGGGGAGAAGAGGGTTCCACATCCGGCAATAGGGGCATATCTAAGTCGGATGTTGACTTTTAGAAACTGTATTCACAAGGTATGGTATAAAAATACGATCAGACAGGTAATCAAAGCAGCTGAGTTGAAGCAACACCCAAGGTACAGAAGCTAACACCAAGGCATGTCAGGTCCAAATAAAGTTAAATCAGTTAAGCCCGGATGTTAAATATATACTGAATCCTCCCACTACCATCTTATATGTAACCATCATCCAAACAACACTATCAACTGAATTCAATATCTCCATGTATTAATAGTTGAAGCAACATGAGTAAACCAAACCCGATAGCGCGCACTATAATCCCTCCCGAGTAAAGAAACATAAAGCATCATCAGCTTAGTTCCTCAGAAATGCCAAAGTTGCAACACGAGATCCGACTGACCCTCCAAACATAAATGTTGGATATGTTCGAATGTGGTCAACATACTGGAATGGTGGATCTCTGCCCCCTATGGTTTCAGGTTCTTGGGAGGCTACTCTTCTTTGATTGAATGCTTCCACCTCTTGCATCAGTTCATCTTTCGTGCTATTGCAAGATGTGATAACCTGGATCAGGCCACTAAGGTGTTAACACTGACAGATAAACATATCACTTCATTCAACCTTAAATAAACTTGAGACATCAGATTCATGTACTTTATGAAAGCAGTGCATCATTACTAATCCGGAAATAGGCAGGGTGTACAGTGTAGATGCCACCAAAGGAAATAAAAGTCAAGGTTTCAGGTGGACAGAGATTCAAAGCAAATTTAAGTATTCAATAACTGTAAAATTCCCAAAAGCAATAAAAGTAGATGAAATGATGGTACTGGTACAGATGCTCACCAATAACCCACCGGAAGCAACGAGCTCTGAGATAGAGTCCCAATACATGATCCTGAAACAGAGACCTAACTGAATTATTAGACCTGCACATGAAATTATGAATGATTGAAGTACTTGATGACGACTTCCCAATGCACTTGCATCAGTTCCATTCTTTAATTTTGGAAGAAAGTAACTTTAATTTATTGGGGTAGGGACATGAACGACATTATGCAAAAGAAAGAAAAAGAAAACTGGACATAGAAAAATGTTTTGCTGATACAAAGCATGAGATAGAACATCACCTTTTGATAGGACCGTCAGTATGCAATCCAATTGCATCAAGTGTCCCCTTATCAGTTACAAGCTGAAACTTCCGGTTCAATTTTGTGTCAAGAACATCATCAACCTGGAAAAACAGTTAAAGTGAGCGAAGATCAGAGTGCATAGGGGGGACACGTCAAATTAGATCAAAGTGGTTACAAATTAAGCAGAAGGCTAAAATATGTTAGAGCAGCCTCTGCCTGAAGGAAGAAGCTTAAGTGTTGTTACAGGGTGCTGAAGACACCAGCGACTAATAAGGGTTTGAATAATGACTGCACCAACTTAACACTGATGCTATTACAAGACCAGAGCAAGGCGTTTTCATCATGAACATTAGAACTCATACCAAGAACTTAATGCAAGAGAATCCATCACGGTCAGCAAGGCTGCGAGCTAGATTAACTGCTCCTTCAACGTAATCAGTTCCAGTGAGATCAGAGAACCTAAACAAAATAGTTTGACTAGTCACTCCTTTAAAAAATTCATGTTCAAATTTAGCCAGAGGCAGTTCAGATAATCTTTCCAGAAACAGTGGAATCTCAGTGCTGGCAAACCCTCCACCGCCAATAAAAGAGAAAAGTTTCATTCACATTTATTAAGATTCTTGGAGCATTGTCTCCACAAGTTAAATTTGTTGAAACCTCGTTTTGGCACGTATAAAATAAATTTGTTAATGCAATTCAAGTAGGGGCAATGATAGGCAAGTGATTTCCTATTTTATTAACAATCTAGTTCAATAATGAACCTACATCTTATATTCCCACGAAACTCTACATGAACTTTCCACATTTGTGTCATACTCTACATTCATCTCTAGGTCATAAGTGAAGTTTTCTTGATTAAACAATTAATCAAAGACTATAAACTTTGCGAATTTATCAAACTGAAAGAACACTGTGCTTTATGAACTGCTTTTGAGATCATAGTATAAAATACTGTTCGGTAAAATAATGCAGCAATGAGAAAAGGTGAAGAGCCATCCTTCTACACAAGATCTTAAGTAAACTGCGCCAAACACAAGCACAAGCACAATCTAAGTTTTGAAATTATTTTTCAAGCAAGGTAGAGTAAATGGAAACAGCAAGTACAATATGCTTACCCCTGCTTAGACAACTCCTGGAGAAACAAACCATTACCAGTCCCAACATCCAGGACACTCCATCCAGATACATCCTTTTCAGGATTCGCGGAAGGCACACAATTCGTGCCATCTGCATGACTTGGCAATTGATGCTGAGAAATTTCAAGGCAGACATTTTTCGTCCAGGTGGCAACATTTTCCATGACATCTGCTCCAAACCTACAAAAAGAAAGGAAAAAAAAAAGTTCAGCTTGATGTCTCTGAGTAGTTGAATGGCATATACTTTGCCCCCCCCCCCCCCCCCCCCCCCCCTCAAAAAAAACCCAACTTTTTACCCTTTTTTGTGTGTCATCCTACTAAAGAAAAACTTTAAATATATTTATTCAAATATCCACCAATTTTCGGATCGGATATCAACTAATTACGGAGAGGTCAATGTGTGATCCGATCAAATCTATACGAAAATTACGGATTTCACATCGGATTTCAGTTGGCTCTCCCATGGCCGCCTCCACCCATTAATGACTCCAATCATGGTTGTTGCCACTCGCGAACAGGTCAAGTTTGGCTCTGTTGTATCGGGCTCGATTCCACCCTTGCCGTCCTCCCAAACCTCCCCTGGAGACACCAACTTGTCGCCGTCATTAGTCAGGTCAGACCCCAGTTGTCAACTGTTCCGAACTTATGTCCATGTTTTATCACATCCCTAGTGCCACCGTTGGTCGCTCGCGATCAGCCGATGCAAGCCCATTTGTTTAACAATGGACCATTATATCCGAGTCCACAAATCGTGATTTAGGTCAAATTTTTGATCAACGGAACATAGTATTGTGCTTTTTTAATCAAATTTTTGGGTTCAAAACCTCTGGAAGAACAGCATGAAACATTTCATGTTTGCTGTGAAACGGGGAATTAATCTCGTAGAACTTCTACAGAGCCTAGTATTGCGCGTTATGATTCTATCACTCCAGCTTCTACTGTGGACTCGCCTCCCGTTGATCAGGTTCACCTGGACAGTTCATGAACCCGTTTATAGGAGACTTCTCCGTGCAGAGTTTCTCCACAACACTCAATCCTCTTCTTGGGAGGGCTGATTCTGTCTCTTCGCACTCTATCGAGAAAACGGCTGTCGCGGATCATGTCCAAACCTCAAGATGCCCACGGGATTCGATGGAGATGCAAAGAAAGCGTATGAAAAGGCTGAAGGTATGAAATGGGTACATATAGTCTGCAATGCTGCTTCGATTGATTTACAGGCTATGCGGATAGTTAGCAACATGTCATGGGGTGACCTTGGTCATTAGGAAGTCGGATTTGAGACTCACCCTCGACACATTTTGACTAGGCCTACGGGCACTTTTCCTCCAGGGATGTCCCTTAAATTTATGGGCATTGTTGCTGCTTGGAGTCACTCCATATCCATTCACTGACCTTGTTGAGATTCCAAACATTGGAGCTGCTTCTTTCATCTTTCCTTTTTGCCGACTTTCCTTTGATGCAACTTTGAAGAAGGGACTGAGCTAGCTCTCAGTCCTATCAAAATCATCCATAGGTGTTGGTTGTCTGCTGGTTGATGTTTGTAATAAATGATGATTTTGCGTTTACAGCACTTGTTCCTTTTTTTAAGTCAGTTGTTGAAGGAAGTTTAAATTTATTTATTTATTTATTTTTTGATAAGAAGATGACTTTCTCTATTTTATAGAAATATCATCCAAAAAATTCACAAAGCTTCAACAGTAGTACACTCACACAACACCATCAGGTCAGGTAAAGATGATAACTCCTCACTATTAGCAATAACTCCATGGGCCAAACAATTAGCCAAGTTATTAGCTATTCTATTAACATAAACATGGGAGATATTTTCAAAAAGATGCAGTAGCAACCGAGTACTGTGGACAAAAACTCCTGCTTGTGAAAGAACTGGCAAACGAGTTGACAAGGCTTTGATGACGTTCACACAATCCCCTTCAATTACCACCCTCTTCTAATGGAACTCAGAAGCAAGGACCACAGCACAATGTGCTGCCGCGGCCTCCAGATCTAGAAATAAACGGCAAGAAACGTCTGCACCAAGCTATAATCTGACCGGAATTGTTACATGCTACCACACCAAGACCCGCTCCATCGCTGCCCCTTTCAACTGCGGCGTCGAAATTGATTTTAATCATCGGCGCAGTGGGTGGACATCACATTGGAACCTCTCGTTCAGTCCTTTTTTCTTCCTTTCTAGTCGCCGCCTGGAACTGGGAAAGGCTCTTTTCCAAACTTGACTGATTCATGCGATTGAATTTTTTTTTCTTATGAACTGTGTTATTCTGGTTACTCCATAGGCTCCAGCAATCATATATAAACATCACAAATTGATCAGCAGTAGTACTTTGTTTGACAAAGTTGCACCATTCCCAAATATTACCTGTATCTGTATTAATAACCTGATTAGGCAAATTTGAGATTGCCCACAAAACTCTGGCAAACTGACACTCTTTGAAAGTATGAATAATGGACTCATCTTCAGACCAACACACAGGACAACTTGCATCAGATGTTATATGTCGACTCCTAAGGTTCACAGTAACGGGAAGAGCTTTTCTTAGAATTCTCCAGCAGAAAACTTTGATTTTATTCGGCACCTTCAGTTCCCACACAAAATTCCAATTACGGCCAGCAGTACTACTAGAGCAACTATAACAATGACTACTATGTCCCTTTTTGAAAAAGAGAGCCGAGTAATAAGCAGAACTAACAGAATAATAGCTGTTCTTGGAATAATGCCACCCTCTCATATCCTTATATAATCCAAGTTACGATTACCTAACGGAATTATTAATATAGCTTCCGCATCATCCTTTCCAAACATCCACCTAACCACTTCCTCGTCCCACCA
>JAYMSH010000433.1:0-11307 GCA_036897905.1 Aragoa cleefii | reverse complement strand
GATGTCTCAAACTCTTTTGCCACTTACTAAAATTGAAAATTTAACAACCCCACATCACTTAATAAATAACTCATTTATTAGTTCTCTTTCATATTTTATTCTTTATCTCTCGTACCTTTTCAATTGTTTACTCTTACTCTTTCATACTTTAATACCAACTTACAACTTTTATTACTACTTTACTTTCATTCTTAATTTATGTGATAAAAGGTAAGTGACAAATTAGTTCAGGACGGGGGAAGTACTAGATTTATCATGATAGTTATGATGATAATTTGATGATGTAATGATGAATGGATTTGTAATTTTTAAAAATAAGAACTTCAGAGGTTGTCGTACTAATAATTAGTATATTACGTTGGGATCCATCCAACCCCAAATCTCAATTTTTTTGAATCCATCATAAATCTAGGTTTCACACTACCGTAAGATAATTTTGATGTTTGATCTCAAAATCTAGTATCATTATTATTTTTAATTTGTAATTTTAGTGACCTATCTAATTCTTTTCTACAAGTGAAATATCATGTGAATATGAGAAAGAGAAGAGAGAGTGATAAAGTGAGGAAGAGATTGGTAAAGCAAGAAATTTAAGGGACCGGTGAAATCCCTAAATTAACTCTTAGCCAAAGTAAAATTTGACTAACTAGTCTAAATGTGCTAATCTAAAAGACAATACCAAACAAACTCTAGATGCATTAAAACCTTGATAAAATAATTATAAATAATGATTTTAATAATATAATTATTTCTTTCGGTTCCAATTCGGGCCAATGAATTAAAATAATAACCTCACTAAGTGCATTAAATAATAATGAAAAAGAAAATTCTTAAAAGTCCAATAAAAATATATAGTAATAACCAGTGCAAATTATTAAAAGATATATATAGATAAATTAAAATCTTTCAACCAATCAATAATACGCATACAATAATTTATTCTTTTAAAAGTATGCATCTATAATGATTGTTTTTCTTCTTACTAAGTCAAAATGAACCTCATCATCAATCTTTGATGAGCATACGCAATGTAGCAAGTAATTTTTAAGGTGATTATTTCTTAAAATACCTATTTTAATGACACATTTACAACAACATACTATTAGCTCGTTCATGATCATTCTCTTTATCATTAATGTCCAATACCAGTTGAATAATATCTACGACATCATTCTCGCTAGGATAGTTGAAAAAATGTTCAACGTTCATCACATTTCTGTAAATTAGAGATGACGTCATTTAAACCTTGAAAATCTCTCTCTAAAATAATAAATATTTATTTATCGGTAATGAATAAATTATTCATTTATCGATAAATGAAATAAATAAAGCATAACTTTATTAAACACTTATTACGGCAATTAAATTAATAATATTTGATACATAATGTGCTCGACGGACATAACTTTCCCAACGCTATATCCATAAGCTTCTCAAAATATGTGGTGATATCCTCCTCCAATTGCATTCTTAAATTTTCAAATCTACCTTTGAGCATTCTAATCTTTGTCTCTCACACACTAGCATCACATTCATAATGTCTTTGAAGCATATCCCTAGCTTATTTGGCGGTGGTGCAATTTTGGATGATTTTGAACATATGCAAATCCATCCAATTAAAAATTGCATTGGTTTCTTTTTCATTGTAGCTTGCTAGGCGTGTTTTGTCGACAGGCCATTCAGATTCAGTTTTAATGGGGGACATCTCCATCAACATCCTTAGGATCTCATTCCCATTACCACACTGCTCCATGCACGCAATCATATTTTCAACACACTGTAATTTGTCCCATCAAGAGTGGGAGGTTTTCCCAAGGGATTAGTTGGATCAATTTCACATAAAATACCAGAACCAAACACTTAATGTATCAAGTATTGGCTCTGATACCAATTGATAGTACAGACCAACTATGAAATGAACGGAAAATAGACTAAGTACTGTAACACAGATGTTATCTATGATGTTGGATAACACTGATGTTAACACTTAGTATGAAAACCAGAGTAGCAGCGGATAAATTAAAGAATACAAGTAATAAAATTTACATAGGTATAATTAATACATGTGCGTTTCCGCCAGGCTAAATTTTTATTCACTATATGAAATGTTTACAAAAAATTCCTACTCGCAAGAACTAGTGTGGAAAAGCACTTAGCCCAGGAATCTAAAACCTAAGAGTCAAAAGGACTGAGATAAAACCTTCCTAATCTAACTCAAAAATAGAAACAAGTATCAGTTTATAAATACTGATAATGGTTTACGAAGACATAGTGACAAATATTGAAGTATAAAAAATCAGTAAAGAAAAATGCTCTTTGAAAATGCTTTGCAATGAAAACTTTTTTGCTTGTATGCTCTGTATCTTCTAGTACAAACCGTTGGCTGCTTATATAGCTTTTCAGACAATTAACAGCCACTTTGACCACTTCCTTGTAAGTAGGAAGTGGTTGATCAGTTTGTTGGAGAATTAAGTGGAAGACTTGATCCACTCATTTTAGTCCACTAAGTCCAATCCTTCTTTCCACGTGTAGTCTTGGATAAGTCTGCTAAAAATAATAAATAACAAACTAAACAGAAAAATTGTTAAGTGATTAAAAGCAAAACAAAGTGGCACCCTATCTGTCACTTAACATACAGGTTGACACAAAGAATTTTTCAGAGTAAAACTCTAACAACCTTGAATTTCGATGCACTTATATATATATATTCCTGCATAATTTAGACATTGTAGTCGTTGTAGTGCAGTGACTGGGTAGGTTGTGCTTGAGTTCTTCAAGTCCACATTTGTACATTGGACCTAAGGTTTCATATTAAAAATTTAAGGTTTGACCATTAAGTACACAAACATTATGCTTTTTAAATGAAATCCTATAATATATATTTTTTTCTTTTTCACTTTTTTAACCTTGTCATTTTTTATACAAACCTTATGCTTTTTAAATAAAACTTTACAATAATAAGGTAGAACCTTAGGACTAAAGTTCATATTAAAAATTTAAGGTTTGACGATAAAGTATACAAACTTTATGCTTTTTAAATGAAACCTTACAATAATAAAGTAGAACATTGGACCAATGTTTGATGTGATCATGAAAACCTTAAATTGAAAAATATAAAACCTTAAATATGTCGAACACTCTAGCTTTTAGGTAAAAATGTTAAGGTTTTTAGGAAATCCAATAAGTTTTCAAATAAAAACAGAAATGTTTTACTTAAATAAGAAAAAAAAGTTGAAAGATACCAATCTTACATGCTTAAGTGCAATTTTCCACTCTTATACCCAAACCTACCTATTCTTTAGTCATTATTGATCGTCAAGTTGCATATGAGCCGGGGGTCTCTACGGAAACAGTCTCCTTACGGATATGACTACGTACATCTTACCCTCTCCATACCATGCCTACGGGCTGGAATTGGGTATGTTTGATTTGGTTTGGTTTACCTATTCTTTAGTCACACATGCAACACCGTACACAGATTCAAGCTTTCATAACTAAGGCTTTCATTCTAAAGTCAGGCTTTTCATACAAGGTGATCACCATACTGCCGCTGCCGGTCGAAAGATAAATTGCACTGATTTCTTCTGTCATGGACGGGTTTCTTTCGCCATGGACAGATCCGTCCATGGCGGCCCTTGCAAGCTCGATGTTTCACCGGTTTCACTCTCTATCCGTCTCTAAATTGGTCGCCGATCTGACAGCAAATTTCTCTAGCGGATCGAATCTTTTGACTGGGAATTAAGTCTCTTTAGCATGTTTTTTATGGTTTCTATTTGTAGATTGGTGAGATGGTCTCGTAAGAGCCCTACTCATAAAAATATATTCCCTATGATTTATGAGAAGTGGTGTTTATATAGATGTCACTCATATCACACTCTCCGTCATTTCCAAAACTTTGCAAAAGTATGAAACATTCCTGATTTTTTAAAATAAACAATTCACTCCTCATATTTTAATGAATTGTACTTTTACCCTCTTATGTCGTAGTTTATGAATGGTGCCAATTGCATTTTCTTTACAATAGGAGTGGGTAAATCAACTATTAAAGAAAATAAAAGGGTAGATTACTTTTAGATAGGGTGTCAATTTTCAATTCATATCTACTTCAAATTCAAATTATTTTCATATAAATAATTTGGATTCGGATAAATTGAAAATTTTTTAGTGAATCCGAATTGTAATTTGATACAATGACGACCTCCTTTCATGAAATAAAGTTTTCCCTCTGTTCATGAGAACTTGTCTAACTTATCCGATATTTCTTTTACGTCCAATATGGAGAACTTGTTTAATTATTTAAAATGATAAAGAAAAATTCATTTTTTTCACATTTTTTTACTTTCTAATACTAAATTTTTTCATGATCCAACTTTTATTAATAATTGTGTCAGAGCGTTCTTACTAGATTCTTCGGGATGGAGGGTGGAGGGAGTAGCGCTAATCTACCCGAAACATTGAAAACTTTTAACGACAAACAGGGTAGTCTCGCAAATTCAACAACTACTAAAGTCGCGTTTTAGCTGGTATCGTAGTCAACAACGTGACAGATCAGTCCCATCATTTTGTCTCGACTTTCTGCAAACAACATACTCAAGAAAGAAAGCAAGACGAAAAAGCAAGAACCAGATAAAAAAAGCCAAGCAACAAAAAGGACAATTCAACAATCAATCAAGAAAAAGGGTAGTAAAAAAGCAAAGAGATCTGTCTCTTTTTTTCTCCACCACCACCACCACCCATGTATCCAGGTTTGATTCAGCCCCATGAAGCAGCACTTTTAAGCCCGGATAGTGGGTACGGTCAACGGGGTGTCAGTGGTGGTGAGCCGTGTTTGGTCCTTACATCAGACCAGAAACCTAGACTTCGATGGACAAACGATCTCCATGAGAGATTTGTTGATGCAGTTACTCAGCTTGGTGGCCCCAGCAGTGAGCATTATCCATTCCCTTTTTGTCTTTTTCTCTTTAATGCTGTTGTTATTTGGATTTGTTGTCTTGGGTTCTCATTTATTTGAGCTATGAGGTTGTTTAAAGTTGGAAAGTTTGGATCTTTATTTATTGTCTGAATTTGGGATTTCTGGGGTTTTAAATTCTTGAGCTTTTGTGCCTAGTTTCATTGTTGTGTGTATGGCTTTATGAGTTATGTGTGAGTTTCTTTGAGTTGGCTAGCCATTGCATAAATGCTGCTGAATCTTCGTCTTTCGGTGTAATGTCGTTTTGCTCTTGGAAAGTGATAAGTACGTTTGTTTGAGCTAATAGTTTACAGTTAGCGTCTATGGAGGAAATAGGTTATGGTGTCTGAATGCATTTTGTTTGGATTCCGTATACGCTTAAGAATATTCCATTTCAGGCTTAGATCAAGGACTAACTTTTCAGAAGCATCTTTAAAGAAAGTTAGCAAGTGTTGGCTTTATGAAGTGTTCATTTTTAGCGCTCTTAGGCATGGAGATCAATTAATCTCTACCTGTTTTTGTGGATATTAAGTTTGACCGAATCAAGAGAAGGACATCACGATGTCTTTTATCCGCAATGTGATTTTGCTAAAGCTTTAAGGTTTTTTCATGAATTTGCCTAGTCAATGGGAGTGGTAGAATCAATTGTTGCTGATGAACCGTTTCTAAATTGCTTAAAAGTTAGATGTCAGTGCTACCGTATTGAGGACTCTTTCTAATCTGTGATTTCACAAGTGGGACTACAAGATCTTACTGATTTTGACCTCTCTATTTTGCAGAAGCTACTCCAAAGGCTATAATGCGAACTATGGGCGTGAAAGGCATGACTCTCTTTCATTTGAAGAGTCATCTCCAGGTTACACTTTCCTTCTATCAGTACTAACATTGCTTCTTTTCAGGGAGACGTTTGTTCTGTGTGGAGCATGTATTGTTTGTGATGCCCTTACTGTTTTGCAATTTCAGAAATACAGGCTGGGCAAGCAATCTGGGAAAGAATTTGGCGAGAATTCACCAGATGGTAGGCCCCAATTTTTAATAACACGTCATGTTGGTTGATCAAATTCATCATGATAGTTACTGCACAATGAATCTTTTGGTGCTTATTTTCATCGGAACATTAGCTCCCATAACTGGGCGGGGAAGATTCTTAAGATAAATTTAGTGAAAAGAGAGATATAAAATGAAATTTGTAATTGAAAAGAATCACAACTGTGTTTAGGCGAATAGAACAAGTCCAATTTTCTTTATTTGTTTTAGAAATTTCCTAATGATGTGACTTTCAGGTTCGCATCGTTTGGACAGCCCTCATACGAATAATTCTCCTCAGAACTTGCAGTCATCGGACTTGAATGAGTAAGGAAGCTCTGCTCCTATTTTTACTTATCAGTATCAACATATAACATTCAGAAGCATAAAAAAGGTTGATGGTAATTGGTTTGCGCAGGGGTTTTGAAGTCAAGGAGGCATTGAGAGCACAAATGGAAGTTCAAAGCAAACTGCACTTGCAGGTCGAGGTAAACTTTCCCCATCTGCAATCTGCCTATTAACTACTTAAATTAAAAATAAAACTTAAATAAACGACTTCCAACTTTTGTTTGTGTTATCTGCATTAATGAGTTTATACTACTGATTATAGGTTTTTTATAGCAGGGTGAAATGGCTTTTAGAAAATCTATCATTCTGTTTCTGCTAAAAGAATAATCTGCAAATTCTGAATTTGAGCATATGGGTTCGAGTTGATTATCGTAGAAGCCAATCATTACTTCTACAGCCTGTACTTCGAAAAACTTATTTTCCATCACTGTTGCAAACCCATAAGCTATTATACCGACATTTTATATAATACACCAATATATTTCATGTGTGCATGTGAAGAAGTTGTGTACGCAACACATATGAATTACAAACATACCATCTCTAGTTCGGAAGCACTGGTTAAATAATTGGCCTTTTAACTTGGTCCCGCAGGCTGAAAAGCATCTGCTGATTCGTCGAGATGCTGAGAGCAGGTATATGGCCATGCTGGAAAAAGCTTGCAAGATGCTCGCTGAACAAATTCTGGGAGCTGACACCGAAAGCTGCCTTACTTCCCATGAGAGCCCTGTCGGATTGCCTCGAGAAGGGTCTTCACCCGGAGGAAAGAGAGCAATGCTAAATGTGGATCCAACAAACGCCTCGGCGTTATGGGATGAATCTAATGTGTACGCGCCTGACTTGCATCTGGTGCATGTTGGTTCTCATGGAATCTCAGGGTGTGGTGTGTGAAATATGTTCAAGTTCGTGATCACTGTTCACAAAGTATCTGCAATTTGACTGCCATTGATTGCCGATTCAAGCTATTTTGAAGACGCTCTTAGATGACCATATCTAACTTGTCTCAAATTGTAAACTGATGCTGAGGTTTTCAAAATGAACCCCTTTTCTCTATGACATTCACCTTATTTAGTTATCTCAAGTTGGATATGCCGAAATCTGTTGGTACACAATACTAGGTCATCTTTCTGGTGAGGCAGTTGAAAAGTGAACGTGGCGATTGCTAAAGCCTAAAACTGCTGTAAAACGGTATGAACTGGGGGGAATGTGAAGCGTATCACGCAGAATCAAGCTTTTTTTTAAGTAAAACTAACCGCAAGATTGTCATAATCTGTTTGAAAACACAATTGGACATAAGTATACTTAAGAGTACTTGTATTTGTCTCCATGGAAAATGTTCTAGGAGAAAAATGTTCACAGGAGTTTCAAATTTTCAGACTCTGAAAAATTGAAAAATTAATTCTGCAGAAAACAGTATTTGCAGAATTAATTTCTCATAAATTAAAGCTAAAATGACATTTCAGAAATTATTTCTGGTTAGAAACATCTCTAATTCTCGTAGAAACTGTTTCCACATCTAATAAGCTTTTGCAAAAGGCCCTACTATCAAATCAACATTGCAAATGTTTGTCTTTTCCATCCAGTAAATCCCGAATTCATACACCAACTGAACCCAAGCAACAGCCATGTCCTACAGTTATACAGACTTTGAGCTTCATACTGTCAGACAAGCCCAATGTATGATCAAACATTAGATTCTGTGTCAAATGTACTTGCTTCCATTTCTTTAAGTGGAACAATGGTAAGAAAGGTTAACAAAAAAACTCCGAATATATATGAATTATGAACAAAGAGGAGAGATTTCTGCACAGAATTGTACAACTTGTTAGTCATGGAAAACTCCATTGCATCATATATTACTGACAATTCTTGAATTACTATCCACTCGTATCAAACTAGACCGCGGCCAAAGTCCCCACACGAACACTCTCCACCGCAAAACTTGTGCAGGCGTTTACTATCCCGAATTATTATGGTTCTTGATGTCAAAACAGAAACAATTTTCATAAACTCATGGCAGTCTCTACACATGCTCACGCTTTTACTAACCAAAATCTGAGCACCCTCTGCTGTATTAAGCAACCCGAATGCAACTGCCAACTTCTCACCGTGATGAGCAGTCGAAACCCTCTTTTCCCCACTTTCATCATCCACCGTCTCCAAATCTGCCTCCACCTGATATCCAAAGCCCCTCGCTCTGTCGAGCAAATCCTCCAAACATTTAGCCACATCATCTGATTTATGTTTCTTATCCCCAGGCTTGAACGAGTAAACCTTCTTCCGGATGTTAATCCAGCTCCAGTCTAGTAGCTTATCAATCTTTTCATCTTTCATCATTTTTCTCACTCTGGAAACATCTTTATATCTTCCTGCAGATAAATACATGTTTAACAGCAAGAAATATGTCTCAGAATCTTTCGGTTTCAGCTCAAGCAACTGTTCAGCGGCATAAAATGCTAAGTCTAATTTCTCTTGACTTCTACACCCCGCGATTAAACTCGACCAAATGAACTCGCTCGGGGTTACTTCTGCCTTTTTGATAAAGTCAAACGCTTCCTCAATTTGACCCAATCTGACGAACATATCAATCAGACATGCGTAATGGTCCATCACAGGATTAATGTTGTACTCATTTTTCATCATGTCAAAGTATGCCATTGCTTGATCAACTGCTCCAAGCCGACTGCATGCTGATACAACACCAGTAAATGTGATCTTGTTAGGTCTAACTCCCGCGAATCTCATATCTTCGAAAAGTTCCAATGCCTTTTCTGGCATCCCATTTTGCGCGAAAGCCGTAATCATGGAAGTCCATGAAATTAGCGTTCTCATGGGCATTTCCACAAAAGATTTGCAAGCTCTATCTATAAGACCGCACTTATTGTACATGTTGATTAGGGCAGTTCCCACAACTACGTCTGCTAAGTATCCTGTTTTTATCGTTTGAGCATGAACCTGTGCCCCCTGCTCCAAAGCTACTATACTACTACATATGGTTAAAACGCTAGAAAGCGTGTACATATCAGGTTTCAACCCTGAAATAATCATTCTTTGGAAAATTTTAAGGGCCTCAATCCCATAAAAGTTAGCCGAAAGGCCACTGAAGGGTACGCTAGTCATTTCTGCATGGCCAGCAATCACAGCATTCCATGTAACTAGGTTAGAAGTACTCATTTTATCAAACATCTCCTTTGCCTCGCGAACAAGCCCATTTTTCAAGTACAAATACATGAGTGAATTGGTGATAGGTAAATCAGAACCATATCCAAGTTTTATGCTAAGAGAGTGAACCTGTGATCCCATACTTAAGTCCTGCAGTGTGCAACATAAGCTCAAAACGCTAGTGATCGTAATCTGATTTGGTATTACGCCTTCCACAAGCATCTCGAGAAACAAACCCAACCCTATAGCAGAATCCCCATTATCGCCACAAGCAGATATGAGAGTGGTCCACGAAATCACGTTCTTTTCCTCAATTCTCTGAAAAGCCTTATTAGTCATTTCCAAACAACGACACTTGGAGTAAAGGCTACAAAGTGCATTCCCAATAGTCACATCATGCTCTAAATCATACTTTACGACATATCCATGAACCTGCTTTCCCAAGCGACTATCCAATAGAGCAGAGCAAGCATTCAATGCAACTCCTAACGTATAATTCGTGGGATAACTCCCAACTTCCAACATCTCCTTGAAGACGCCAACCGCAAGTTCTGGCTGCAAATTCCGAATATAACCAGACATCAATGTAGTCCAAGTGACAACATTCCTCTGCGGCAAATTCTCAAACAGCTTTTGAGCGATATTCATCATCCCACATTTCGCGTAAACATTGATAAGAAACGTCACGAGGAACAATTCTTGACCAAACCCAGATTTCACAATGTGGGCATGAATCAATTCAGCCCCAGAAGAGGACCTCTTATCTATACATTCTTGTAGCAACCGAACGTAAAATGACGATTCGAGTTTCTGGTTACCGTCTTCCACAAATGAAAGCGTTTCTTTGTGTTCCAAGCTGTACGGATCATGAGCTTTGATATCCAATTCTTTGATGCTGCTATTATTGTACTTTTCCTAACCACAATTGGAGCTAAATGAGCATGAATGCATGATGCATAAACACAAAAAGTATAAATTTTGATGAAGACATGAAATAAAAGCAGAAAGTAATTACCTTTTCGAAGTGAAAGGAATGTTTCTTGAATTCGGAGTCGAACTTTATGGTGTTGCCAATGACAATAGCAACAGGTGGCAAGGAAGCCATTAATATGAACCTGAAACTGAAAGATTGTACAGAATTTAGTTTCAGCTCTATTAAATCAGATGTATTTCCATAGATGGACACTCTCTTTTTGGTGTTTTTTCTGCAAGAATTTAGCAGTAGATGATCACAATCTATTATCAGGAGTTTTGAAAGTAAAACAGAATCGTTGGAATCGGTCGAGCCAATTGATTTTGAAGTGGATAACTCTTTTGTAGCCTTAGCCGGTTACTGATCACTACAAGAACAAGGATAGCCACAATTGCATTTTTTAGGTTAACTTACACCGAGTCCCCCTAGCCCCTAAATGCTCCCCGCATGTATCACATAAAACGTGTCACAGAGTTCGATCGATTTAAAATCTTCCATATAAAACATGGCACGGCATTTTAATCCTGAGCAGTTGTTCTGATTGTATTCTACTTTCCTCCGGTCTTTTGGCAGATTCTTTTTGACTTGTATACTATATTAGTAAAACTTTAAACAATTATATTATCAGTATAAAACATACGTGAGTTGTGATTAAATATAATATTAAATGTTAAGAGATACCTTTACAAAGGATCACAGGGGGATTAGCTCCTGATTAGAAACAATATACATCTAAGCCTAAAATACAGACTAAATTCTCATAAAAATACATTTTTTTCTAGTTTGTAGGAAAAATCGGTCTGATTAAGTAAACCGATCGCGTGTCCGGTCAGCCCAGGAACCAGGGTAA
>JAYMSH010000432.1:0-11308 GCA_036897905.1 Aragoa cleefii | reverse complement strand
ATACAAGCCACAAAGTACTATAACAAGGCATCAAGGATTGACATGCATGATTCCTCAACTTGGATTGGGAAAGGTAATAACACACTGGCTTATACCTGTTATTTTGTTTTAGTATTAGTATAAAGTGTGTCAATTCACTACAATGCACACCCTACTCAAAAGGTTTAAGTATAAAAAAGGACGCATCTATATCCTTGGAGGCCTATAACAATGAACCGGGCTGCCTAGAGACAATTATCTTGGAGTAATGCCGAGCAAGTGAAATGTAAAATGATTTTATCACCAGTTTCCGAGTCATATGGCTATCACAGATGACATGAAGTAAAACAGTTTTTGTGTGGCTATGTATTTCAAGAATCAAACTGAAGACATAGATTGGATGCTTAGTAAGAGTCCGCCTGCGTCCCAAGAAAGATTTATGATTTTGTCACCAACACCTGAATCAATTTGCAACTTAGACAAATAAAAAGTTATTCACTGAAGTTAAACTAAGTTATTGGGAGAGTTAAAGCAATCAGCATTTTTTTTTTAATATGTCTGTTCCAAATTAAAAGGAGTCTTATTCCTCCACGGTTTCTTTTTCTTTTTAATTTTAATTCCTTCATCAGGTCTTTCTTCTTTTCCAGCGTATATTATGTCTGGCTGTCACACAAGCTGTCTGTCTATTTGATGTTCATGAACTAATGAATTTATTTAATTGGCTTGCATGCCTGATTGTATGTTTGCAGGCCAGCTATTACTGGCCAAGGGGGAAGTTGAGCAAGCATTCAATGCCTTTAAAATTGTATTAGACGGGGATAAGAATAATGTTCCTGCTCTGCTTGGCCAGGTACTTGAAATAACTTTTATTGTTTAAGAGTTGGCTGTGCATGGCAATCGGACCCCTTTGGCTATTGATTCAGCTATTGGAAAGTGTTCATTCAATGGAACATTCTACTGAGTTATTTTGGTGATGGTCATTGCATTAGAGTACTGGAAAAGAAATATGTACCATTTTGATGGTCATGATGATGCTTTCTACAAAGAAGTACTAAAGAAGCAATTAATTAGTTCCCTCATCCCATATTCCGGTTTGGCTAAATTAGGGGATGAATTAGTATGCTGTGGTTATAAGCATTGAGATAATCATACTGTTATGACCATTGACTATTTACTATGTTGTTCAGGCATGTGTGCATTTCAGTCGCGGTCGATATTCTGAATCACTGGCTTTATATAAGGTTCGTTGGTTCTCCTTTACGAGCGATCTCAAGACTATATGTGGAACTTTTTTGTGTTTGCTCACTTTTATTGTATATGCATATTAGAGAGACTTGCAAATTTATCCTTGGGCTCCTGGTGTAAGACTTGGAATAGCTCTCTGCCATTACAAATTAGGTCATTATCAAAAGGCAAAGCAGGCCTTCCACCGTGTTTTACAGGCAAGTACCTACTTATCATAGGATTGTGCACCTATTAAGCTGATGGTACCACTGCTGAAGATTTCATCAACATTGTTTGGTTTATACTTGCATCTTGACACTCTCTTTTGATTCCAGTTAGATCCAGACAATGTGGAAGCTCTTGTGGCACTTGGTATTGCTGACCTGCAAACTAATGAAGGTTTGTCTTTTGTCTTTTTTATTTTCTTTTTCCTTATAAATTCAGGTTATGGGCAGCACCAACTATGAAGATGAAAACAAGTAAATATGTTACAAAATTCCAATTGCTATTATTAATATTTGGATTATTATGATGAACATCTTCCGGCCTTGGCAAGTCAATGAAACATCAATCTGTTTGTTTATTGGCCCTAGTTTTGTACTTATTTTACTATTTGATGGGTTAATTCATTTCGTTGAGAATAATGATATAGAAAACCTTACATGTGTAAAATATTTTTCAGCTGATGATATCAGGAATGGAATGGAAAAGATGCAGAGAGTTTTTGAGATATATCCTTACTGCTCAACATCACTGAATTATCTGGCCAACCATTTCTTTTTCACTGGTCAGCATTTTCTAGTTGAGCAGCTGACAGAAACTGCACTTGCTGTATCTATGCACGGACCAACGAAGGCACATTCTTACTACAACTTGGCAAGGTCTTACCATAGCAAGGTTCACTATGTCAACCATGTTTGCCTGTATAGTACTTGTGCTTGTTTTCATATTTTTGCTTGGTAGAAAGTATTGGAGAATGCTAATGATGATCTCAGCAATCGTTAGATCATGCCAACCTGCTTTTATCATGCTCCTAACTGTTTTCATTTGATTTATATCAATTTATTGCATGCCTCATCATTTTTATGTTAATTTTTAAAATTTTACTTTTAGGGGGATTATGAAAAAGCTGGGATGTACTATATGGCATCTGTGAAAGAAATCAGTAATCCACGTGAATTTGCTCTACCATACTATGGTATGTAGATTTTTATTACTGTTTAGTGAATCTTGCTATTCATACATAAACTAACTCACCCCCTCTGAAGTTTGATTTCACCTTCTTTTACTGCTAAGTGAATGCTTGTTCTTGTTTGACATAGGACTGGGGCAGGTCTAAGTGAAATTAGGAGACTGGCGAAGTGCCTTGACCAATTTTGAAAAAGTCTTGGAGGTTCAGCCGGAAAATTGTGAGACATTGAAAGTGAGTGAAAATTTTGTTAGGACCAAGTTTTTGGCCCTTTTCTTTTCTTTTAGTCTGTGTACTATTACTTGAAGACTAATAGCTTTATTTTGAATTAGGCTGTGGGACACATATACGTTCAGCTTGAGCAGAAGGAGAAAGCCATAGAACTTTATAAAAAAGCCGTCAAAATTGATCCCCGAGATCCTCAGGTGACTGTTGTATCTACAACCACTGTCAAGTGTCAATCCAATTGTGAATTCCAACATTTTAGCTATGAATGCTATTGTCTTCTTAGAAGGGTCTCTGTGCCCTCTTTAGACGGTCTCTGTGCATCATATTACCTGTTCTATGTCGGATGGCGCTGACTTTTATATTCCTGGTTACATCTTTACAGGGATTTCTGGATCTCGGTGAACTGTTAATTTCAACGGACACTAGTGCCGCGTTAGATACCTTGAAAACTGTAAGTACCTTCCAGCTTGCTGTAATTGGCTTATTCCCAAGAATCGATCTCTGCTATTACTTTGCATACCATTTCAGCATTTTTTTTTCCTTGTACATTATTTCCCATAATGTACCTGCACTTGCCGAGTAATTGGTGCCTAACTACTCATATCTCCATAGTTACAGCGAAATAAAATGATCTGCATAATCTCATCATCGTCTGCCGTATAAAAAAGTTTCTGATGGATGGATAAGTGGGAAAACGTTTGCTGTATTGTATCTCATGCGGTCTTCTTCCAGAGAAACTGCCAATCCATTCTCGAGTGTTTCTTCTGCATGTTGTAGCTTTCATGCATGTGAAATCTTTTATTAGTGTTGGGGATGTTTGAAATTGTGTAAAATAACATACAGGTGGTTAGTTGCAAATGATTTTATTCTGTCAAGGACAAACACTTGTGTGCTAAGTAATGTTCTACTAGTTTGGTAGATGCTATGAAGTTTTCTTGTAGATTTCAAGATGTTTTCTATTTGTAGTAATCCGTATGTCTCCGTTCATTACTCAAGCCTGTGGTTCTGTACAGGCTCGCAATCTATTGAAGAAGGCGAATGAAGAAATACCTATAGAACTGCTCAATAATATTGGGGTGCTTCATTTTGAAAGGGAAGAGTTTGAGGTCAGCACTCAGTGTTTGATATTCGTAGATGGCATTGAGGTTGAATATAATTGTTGTTTTTAGCAACATTAATGTCTTGTTGATTCCAGCTTGCTGATGAGGCATTTAAGGAAGCTCTTGGGGATGGCATATGGTGCAATTTCTTTGATACTGATGTAGAATCTAAATCAAGCTTGGAAGAATCAGATGCTTATGCAGAAGATCCCAGTCGCGAAGCACAACCACGTTCTAGACATAAAGAACAGTTTAACTTAATACATAGTGCTCTATACCCCGTTGATGCTAGCTCGACTTCCCATCAGTACAAGGACATGCAATTATTTCGTAGACAGGGCACATCTTTGGAACTTTCTTGGCGTCAAGTTTCACCACTTTTCAATTTAGCTCGAGTTTTGGAGCAAATGCGCAAGACTGAATCAGCTAGCATACTATACCGTCTTATGGTATATAAGGTATTGATGTTTGCAAGTAATTCAGTTATTTATGGATACAGTGATGAATGTTGATCTCACCGGTTCAACTTGTTTTGTAGTCATGTGCTAATTGAGATGCATTATATGTTTTTTCATTGCAATACGCACCTATAAAATAGTCAGGTTTTCTTTAGAATAGTGTTTGGTCTTTGACTGGTTCCATTCCCAGCTTTGGAGAATTGGGTTTTCCTCTTTCGCAAGGAGACTAGATTTTTATTTCATTTGAAATAATATTTGCTTAGCCAGATTTCTGTCCGTTTGTATTTTTAATTTTTGCTGTACGAAAACTTAAACCCTCTCTTTAAAGAAAAATGGAAACCCATATACTGTAAGGTTGCTGCTACTTGATTCGATTATATAGATGACAATATATGAAATTGTGATTCATCTCGTATGTTCAAGTAGAGAAAACAGTGTCAGGAATACAAGTCCAGGTCCTGCGTATTGGAGAGGACAAATGACTTGATGACTATCTGCTCTAATAGAATGAATTTTGTGGTCCATTGCAAAATTAGAACAAAAATTCTAATCCCGCTGCATCACATATCATACTATGCCGCATTATTTAATGCATGAGCGCGTTGGTTGACCTAGCTCTTCTCCAGACATGGAATAATGATTCTTTATCTTCATTTCTACTTTGTTGGGCAAACAAATGAACATTTTTTATTGTATTTTATTGTTTCTGTAGAATTTTTCTAATCTGTCATTATTATTCTTTTCAGTATCCAGAGTACGCAGATGCTTATTTAAGGCTTGCTGCCATCGCAAAAGCTCGAAACGATGTGCCACTTTGCCTCGAACTGGTTGTTATGCCCTCGAGAGAAAAGAAAAGAATTTTCTCCACAATTATTGTTTCTAACTTCATCCTTCATTTGATTCCCTTCTAAAAAGTGGTTTTGGTTGTAGATTGCTGATGTGCTGAAGGTGGATGAGAAGTGTCCGGATGCTTTGCTTATGCTTGGTGACTTGGAACTTAAGAATGACGACTGGGTCAAGGCAAAAGAAACTTTCCGGGGTGCAAAGGATTCATCTGATACAAAAGATTCGTATCCCGATGTTTGTCTGGTAAACATCAGATTTGAATATCTGTAGTTATAATCTTTTGATTCCTTCCGATATAACTGGAATTTTGATTAATTGCTAAATGGCACTACCCAGCTCTTTCTTTTGAGATATTCACATCTGCACAACTGAAGGAAACTATAGTACTTTGTATTTCCTTCTGTTTTTCATAGTGGTGTTCATGATAAGCCTTGCTTGTTATTGCTGATATAGACGAGTTTCCAGAAACTTATGCCCTCCCTTTGTACAGGGGAACTGGAACTATTTTGCAGCAAACCGTAACGAAAAAAGAAATCCCAAGCTGGAAGCCACACATTACGAGAAAGCTAAGGAACTGTACACAAAGGTAAGCTGGTTAAGTTCTTTGAACTAATTTGCTCATGCTAGCTCGCTGACTGGAAGGAAATAACATAGAAGACCACCTTATTTAATTGATCTGGGTATATAAAGATAAACTTTCGTTGCTCAATAAAGTTTATCCTGTATTTCATCCTGTCAGGTCCTGCTTCAGCATTCTGCTAACCTCTATGCAGCAAATGGTGCTGGTTTGGTATTAGCTGAAAAAGGTCAATTTGATATTGCTAAGGAACTTTTTACCCAGGTCAGCTGACTTTCATGAAGGAGGTGTGACAGTAGCAAAAATCTGTACTCGTTCTGAGTTGGTCCGTTTTTACTCTCCCACAGGTTCAAGAAGCTGCAAGTGGAAGTTCAAATGTCCAGATGCCAGACATATGGATCAACCTGGCTCATGTTCACTTTGCTCAAGGCAATTTTGCATTAGCTGTGAAAATGGTTGGTCAGCTTTTCTTCGTTTGACTATTAATGTGATGATGCACCTATATATTATTGTTACTTATCATTATTCCTCCGATATTTATAATGATGTTCTGATTGGCAGTATCAAAACTGTTTGCGCAAGTTCTTCCACAACACGGATAGTCAAGTGCTTCTCTTCTTAGCACGTGTTCATTACGAATCTGAGCAGTGGCAAGACTGCAAACGGACATAACTAAGAGCTATCCACTTAGCTCCTTCAAATTACACGCTGAGATTTGATTTAGGAGCTACTTTCTAGAAGTTCTCGGCATCGACACTCCAGAAAACAAAGAAGACCTTAGACGAGGTCATATGCTAGTTTCTGCTTCTACTTGTATGAGCAATAACACATTCTTTTTCTCCTTCTTCCACAGTACTGTTGTAGCATGGCATTACCTAAAGCACATAATTCCTGGAATTAGTCACCAAAATTCAGGGAATCTAGAACCACCCCGCCCCCGCGCGTGCGCACAAAAAAAAAAAAGAAAACGTGAAAGGAGAGAAACTGTGGGGAAAAAAATAGCGGGAAAGAGATGCCCTATACAACTTGAACTATTTCGCACTTTGCTTGTAAAGGAAAATTTAGCTTGTCAAAGAAAGTCCTGAACATGGTTATGTGCCTACTGACTTCCTTTAGAATGTTTTTTCTAATTTGTAGGTGCGAGCTACTGTAGCAGAGCTAAAAAATGCTATTCGTTTGTTCAGCATTCTGTCTGCATCTTCAAAAAGCCATTCTCATGGGTTTGACGAAAAGAAAATCGAAACTCATGTTGCATACTGCAAGCACTTGCTGGAAGCAGCAAATGTCCATTGTGGTGCTGCTGAGCGTGAGGAACAACAGAATATGCAAAGGTTGGCTGAAGCCATTCGTCAATTGGAGTTGGCTGAAGAATCCCGCAGAAAGGCAGAAGAGCAACAAAAACTTCAGGTCATCATCTTTGTGCTTTCTAATTCTGTGCATCTTTTTTACTTCTTTTGCTCACCTCTACATTAAAAGCAGTTGGACAAAAGAAAACAAGAGGATGAATTAAAACAAGTTATGCAACAAGAGAAGCATTTGGAGCGTATCAAGGTAATATTTTTTGGTGTCATGTCGTAGACTGATTGACAATTTTTAGTTTTTACTCTTATTCTGAATCATGATTTAAAAAAAGTTTCTGTAAAATTGGGCAATTGCATAAATATGTCCCAAGCAATTGTCTTAGGTAACAAGTTTAGAGTTTCAGAGTGCAATTCATAGTTCCTTTGGAAATGTGGTTAAAAGTCTGGATAGCTGTACCGAGTTCCTGGATATGAAGCTTTTTGGCTCCTTCAACTTTGCATTAGTTATTCCTGATTATACACTCATAAAATCAGTTTGGATTCAGTACATAACAATTTTGTCACCATTTTATAAAGTTTGCTGTCAAGGAAGTGCTTTGCTAGCTCCTGAAATTTAGATTTTGTTGCGTAGCTTTGCCCTCAAGTTATGTTCGGTCAAGATTTTGAATACATTCAGAAAATTCATATTGGTATTAGAAAACTTCTGTGACTCTTGCCGACAGTTGTAATAGGTTTTCAAATCACCACGTAATGGTCATTCCTGTTTATTTTCCTCACTTGCTCTTTAGGAACAATGGAAGAGTAGCTCCTCAAAGCGAAAAGAGAAGCCCCAGACTGATGATGAGGAGGGTGGGCATGGTGATAAAATGAGGAGAAAAGGTGGGAAGCGGAAGAGGAAGGATAAGAAGTCACGCCATGAACAGGAGGAAGCAGAGGCCGAGGTGGAAGAGCAAGAAAATATGGAATATGATGATACTAACATGGGCTACAGAGAAGAAGAGGATCAGCAAATGGATGGTGTCGAGGATAAAATAGAAGACATTCCTCAGGATCTCCTTGCAGCAGCTGGTCTTGAAGATTCTGATGCTGAGGACAATGATGTAATGTCTCTTTCTTTCTGCGTTTGTGCGTGCTTGTGTCTGCATCCATGTGCTCGTTTCTGTGTCATAAATATCTTTTTGTGTGCACATGCATGTAATGAAGAATTTATACATAATAGTATTAAGCATGATCCGGAGGTCTCTACGGAAACAGTCTCCTCACGGGTATGACTGCGTACATCTTACTCTCTCCATACCTTGCCTACGGGTGAAAATTGGGTATGTTTGGTTTGGTTTGGTTTGGTTTGGCATTATTAAGCATGATCTGCTAGGAGCACTAATTGTTTATTCCTCTCGAGCATATTCTCATCACAGCTGCCCGATAAAAAAACGCTGGCCCAGTTCGAAGTTCCAAACATTTTCCATGGCTATAATCCGTTACTGGAGCAAGGATCGTTCTCTTGGCATTTTGACGTACCTGAGTTTTCTCAAGTGTCAGCCTTGCCTTATCTTCATTTGACAGATGCATCTATGCTTGCTGATTATCATTCTTTTGTCTTTTAACAATCTAAATAATGAAGTGCATCTCTTGAACATCGTTGGTTGCTTCCTAAGTTCCTTTCAGAATCGAAAATGCCAACAATTATCTTATAAATCATTGAATATCGTGGTTTTATGAGAACCTTTTTTGGCCCCACGGAAGTTCCTCCCTCATTGCATTATTTAACCGCAGTATCTGGGGTGTAAATTTTCTTGTTTCTTGCTTGGTGTAGGCTGCACCCTCGAATGTAAGTCGACGAAGACGAGCATGGTCCGAATCAGATGATGAAGGCGAGCCCAACCAAGTTGAGGACATGCAAGAGAGACGGAGAAGTGAAAGCAGCAGCTGGTGGGGACGAAGAATGAAAGCACGAGGTTTTGTTGTAATTGCAACCCGAAGCTTATTATAGATGTTTGTGTGTGAATCTTATGATTATCTGACTTTCCTGGCTGATCTAATTAAATTAAATCTACACCCAGGTTGATAAGGTACATTGTACAAACTTGTTACAGTACAGTAATTTAAGTATTTGAGTTGGTCAATTTGGGCAGCTGCTGACTGTGCATCTGATTCACCACTGGCCAGTTCCACACACACTGCACACAAACAAGAAAACAAATCAACATTCCACAACTAGAATGTCAACTTGTTTTCTTTGAATCATTTACTATCCATACAAGCAGTTTAAATCTTGTTTTGCCTTGCCTGCATATAAAACAGGTTTCATTTGGAGGTGAGCTTACTGATCCTACCTTGTCGTCGGCCTTTGTACGTGTTTGATTAGCGTATATTTGTTGCTTATTTACGTGGCTATTTTGCCCGTTATCACAGGAAGTACACTTGATTTTATGAAGTTCAAGAATAGGAAGCAAAAAATGGAAATAGATTTGAGTGAAAATTTCATTTCTGGGTGTTTGGAAAGATGGTCATAGTAGTAACAGTGGAAGTGGTCTGCAAAACAGTAGATAAATCAGATCTACAGAGATTATATTTAAGTGTGCCTGTCTGTGACTGTCTGTAAAAAGTGGGTGCCAAAAGACTGAAGCCACAGTTGAGGACAGGACCATAGATAGATAGATAGATAGATAGATAGGGGGTTCATATGAATAAGTGAAGTGAAAAATGAAAGGAAAAGTAGAACAAGAGCATCTTTCTTTCTTTCTTCTGTTTCATCTGCTGCTGCAGCTGACCTGAGTGCTTGATACAACAACTCACTCACTCACTACCCTTTCGCCACAGTCCAATGCAGTTTGCTGTACTGCATCCACAGCCTTTTCTACCCACGTTGTGCTACTGTTGTTTGGCTCCATTCCCAACTTCATCCAAATACACTTAATCCTTAAAATTTTGCTTTATTTTGCACATGTTTTATTAGCTATGTTGAGCGGGGAACGCTTGGGGCAACGAGACGAGGTATTTTTAACTTAACTGGCAGACCAGAGAATTGTAATTCGGAGAGGGAATGATTTACTTATGATCGAAGAGGAGGGGGGCAAAAGCCTATATTACATTTTCATTTGAAATAGAATATGGAATGCAAAACAATTTTTTCGAGATTAAAGAAATGATCGTCCCATCTGCCCATGCTGGATCTGTCTAAGAGCGTTCTCCAGTGGAATGTTGACAACTTGTGGATCCAATTTAGCAAAATTAGCTGATAACGTGATTGAAAGTTGATTAATAAGCTATTTAAAGTGATTTTTCAAATTAGTTACCTCTTACTGATGGTCATTCACGTAACGAATTTATTTTACAATAAATTCGTGATGACTGATAAGATTACTGATAAGCTAGTGTTAAATATAGTTTAAATATATAAGAATTAGCGGGAAGTGTTAAAAAATTAACTAGTTCAAAAGGTTTATAAAAAATTACTCCCTTCGTCTCAATTCAAATTACATGGAATGAAATGGACACCTAAATTAATTAAATTGAGGGAAACGGACACATAAATTAATGAAATTGTGGTTATGTGTGGACTATTTGTGTAAATAATGAATAAAAATTGTAAATAGGAGTATTACCTAGCAGAGTGGAATATTGGTGAATAAAAACATACAGAAACTTTTCACTTTTGGACCCTATAACTCTTGAGGAGACACCAAAAATGACACTATAAATTACCAGGACGGCGTACAAAGTTGGACCGCTGTAGTCAAGGTAGTAGGCATGTCACAAAACCCTACAACTAATATACTTTTGTGTAATGAACTTTAAAATAGTCTCCCTCTCTCAATAAATGGGATATAAATAAATAATAAACTAGCAAATTGAAGTGTTACAAGTCTGCAATGAGAAGGGATGAGCTGCTCAAATCCTTGCATTTTTTTTATGTTTTATTTTTGCATTTATCTTCTGCTTAAATTTTGCATATTTTATGATTAGAAACTTGATTGTAAAATATTCCAAAATGATGCTTTTGTGCTCAACAAAGGATAGATTATTCTTATGCATTATGAAACACAGAATTCTCCGCTCAATTCAGATAAACAAAATAATTCGTGGCCAGTATCGTCGTCTTTTCCGTAAATGAGTATGGTTTAGAGTTTGCATGACATTCTCTTTGTTTCAAAACAGGCAAAATTCCTCGCCCTCAGGGCCTCCATCTCCCGACCCGATAGGAATGATGGAGGAGGTAAATCATGATGACCCAGCGGCCATTAGAATAACGGATCTGGACCTGTCCACATGGAAACTCAGTTTACATTGCAGCTGTCAGGATTCAATCCTAACTTTTTGTTTCAACTTTCCACTTCTGAAATCAGCTGGACTACCCATACGAGTTGCATGACATTCTTTTAATATCTCGTTCAATGTACAATTAA
>JAYMSH010000431.1:0-11315 GCA_036897905.1 Aragoa cleefii | reverse complement strand
GGTATTTTTATTTATTTTTCGGCATTTTTTAAATTTTTTTAAGATTTTTTAATGCCACAATCAGATATTTTTCCGTTGTAACAGTACCAACAACTATTAATTAGCGGCAAAGTGACACGTAGCAGCATCCGGGTGCGCCACGTCGACCGGGCTGTACCGTTGCACCTCGTCTTAGGGTCTGAAAACTAATCATTATATTGACTGGGCGAGTATTGCACCCGCTTGAGTATCAGTTTTGTGAAGCTATGCCAGATATTTGCTTAATTTCAAAAGTAACTCTGTATCACTGCCTTATTATTTCTTTTTTCTATCATGTATTAACATTAAACCTTTTAGCATACAGTTGAGGCATCATGGAATTTGAACTGAACTGTAAACACAGTTCTTTGTCTTTTATGTTTCTGCTAGTTTTCTTTTTTATTCTTCTCGTCTCTATGCAGATTTCGGACCAGTAGCTATTTATTTCTCCTGCCTGACCTGGAATACATGTTGAGTTTATTCCAATGAGATGTTTTGAGAGATTGTAATCAAATCTATGTTGATTTCTGGGGAAGGGAGATTGATAAATTGTGCCCAAAGAATGCCCAGTACAGCAAACTATCCATAGCCTCTCGTCAAACCCATTCTACTAAAATTGACTGTGTTGTTTATTCAGGGAACGGAAAGTGAACGAAGAAATTCAGTTCAGTTTGATCTTTGCATGTGCATGGAAGTCGGGCAATGCAAAAGAACAAATGAATTGATTCCAATAACTAGTCCAAAACATTATGAAGGGGCTGAGTAATATACTGTAAAACAATACACTAACATGTTTCTATCATTTCTACCAAAAGTAGTGGCTTCGGGCAATGGTGCTCCCTCTGATCATAAAGACAACAAAATCAAAAACGCTCATTTTGATGTATCATGGGTGTCTATCACTCTTGTTGGTCATCGACAAAATTATGTTCATAAGCCTCGTAACTGAAGTCCATTTCGTGTTCTTCCATCGACTTTCCAGCTACAAAGTGTTTGGTTCCCATTGTGGTGAAAGGCATTAAACCAAATGCACGGGCAGTCTTGATTTCACGGGCAACCTTCCGTTGGGCCTTGGCACTGATTCCAGTCTGCACAGAAGTGAAGAGTACTTGGTTGAGAGGATTTTACACCTAGGTGAACAGCATTGAACTACTATTAAACAGGCTTTAAGGCTGTTTACCTTGCTCCGCTTGATGATAATACCAGCCTCAGTTAGGAAGTTCGCGAGAAATTTGACATTCTGACAAAGAAACATCCCACTTTGTCAGTTACTCGGCGATAGAAGAATACACTATATACGCAAAGGTAACCAAGCATACACAAACATAAATTTCCAATCCAGAGAACAGTAACATCATTATTCGCCAAGAGAGATGGATGTAGGCGACATTTCGACTGAATATCTAAATGGAGCAAAAGTTAAAGGCAATCATCTCTCAAACTTCTCAAAAAGAAGAATAAGAATAATTCCAAAGACAGACACGACTATCACCCAAAACAAAAAAAGAACTCTGAACTAAGTATCAGCAGTTCTATACCATAATACCCAGAACATCACATAACTTGCCAGTCAATTTTAATTTACTGGAAAACAGTGTTTTCAAAAGCCAGTTAGCATCATATGATGAGAAAGAATGGCCATTTAAATAGAAAAACTTGGCGTTAAGGAGGAAAGCATATCCAGTGCATATATGATCTCCCTGAATCCTAGTAGGAATACATTGCGGAATTTTCAGAAAAAATGCATATTCACCACTTCAATTCATTGAAGATTTAAGCTCATACTGTGTGTTTAGTATCACGATGTTGTGTTAAAAAATGAAGAGATAGCAGGGGCAAAGACAGATTGGAGTAACGGGGAGAAAGACTGGGACCTAAAGTTGTTAGATTAAGCAGGTGAAGACATAGTTGTTAATGGCTCAAAACCATCACGCAAAAGAAGACCTGAAGCTATATGGCACAGGCTATTCATAATATAGCGCAAAAGTATGACTACGTACAGTCTCCTTACGGGGGTCTCTACGGAAACAGTCTCCTTACGGGGGTATGATTGTGTATATCTTACCCTCTCCATACCCTGCTTACGGGTGGAAATTAGGTCTGTTTGGTTGGTTTGGTTTGGTTTATTCATAATATAGCGCAAAAGTATGTATAATATATATTATATATATATATACACAGTTAATGTGAAGCTCTTAAATAATGATATCCATAAACAATGAAAACTAGTATAACAATAACTTCATTAGTTCGTCAACACAAAGTAAAGTCAGCTGGAGTGTGTTCTCAGTTCTTTCAACAGAGTGGAGAGTATTCACATTGCGTCTTTCGACCTTAATCCGTTTTGAGTTTTAGATTATTTCAGGTTTATATATTTTCAGTTAAATGAATCAAAACTTCTGGCTTATTCAATATTTGCTATAGCGTCGTCATGGGCCTAGAAAGAAATCTTCAAGTCTATAGCTCATAACGCTACACAGCATTAATGCGTCACTGCATGTGATATAGCGTTACAGTTGACTTTTGTGGACATAAAACAGGATGAGCATAGTGCGAGTTTAGTAAAGGTAGCAGTTATGTAGTGTCATACTCCTAATCTCTTATTAAAAACAGTCATTTTAAATCCTCTTATAATTATAAACAACTTATTATTCATCTTCCTGTGTTCTCTTGTTGTATTCTTTATGTTATATATTATCTCTAGTTGTTCTATTCATCTTCCTTTTTCTCGCCACCCCATCATCGCAGATTGAAAAGAGTCGATTCTAGTGAAGAGAGCTAATTTTACCCAGACACTAGTCTTAATTCATGCATGCATAGTCCAAACAAGAACATCTTCAACACAGCATCTTTACCCTGAAATCAGCTTTGCGTAACACTTCCTTGGTATTAGTTTCAAACTCGGCCCTTTTCCGTGGCTTACGAAAACCAGGATTTTGCAGGTCAAGATCCTACACAAATCACAGTAAGTTAGTAGAGCGACCAGGGGATTATAAACTGAAGAAATAGTAGGAAACTTAAAAGATATCACGAAGGAGAGTAACATAGTCAGGTTGGATGTATTCAATAAAGGTGATAAACAAAGAGCTCAATTCAAACAACTAAAGTACCACACACATGCATAGGAAAAAGGATGAGAATTGCACATCCATAAAGAAATTATCACCAGCGAAAACTACATTCAAAGTATATCCAGGGAGTTTAACTCTAATATTAGTTGCATTAGTCAGAGCAAAGATTCTGATTATACAGTCCTCCAAAATGTTGCCGCTCTTCTTTAGAATTAGTAAGTAGACACCTCGCAGGTCCATCGACCACTTACTGGGCCTAAAGTCTAACAATTCATCATTGAGTGATGTTACAATCTCCAATGGCCATTATATCAGATTAAAAGAGTCAGAGACGAGCCATAGAGAAAATGAACTCTATGTATGCGAGACTCATCATCTATTGTCACAACTCACAAGTACATGGCAAAATAAGTGAACCTAATCTATAAATGAGGAAAGTGCCAACTCAAACTGCCGAGGGGAAACAATTATTCTGTCCCTTTTAATCTAATTGTAAAATGCCCATATGACAAGCCAATTTTGGCCAGCTCTTGCAGAACGGTCTACAGTAAAAAAGAAAAATAGAGCTCTGCCCTAGCATAGCTATATCATGGAAAAGTGGGTTTGGCAAACGGTTGCTTGTGCTCGGTCTTCATAGAACATTAAGAAAACATTTCAACAATGTGAATATATACTTAAACCAAAATAAGAGAGCCTTAGTGAAGCAGCCTAGTACTTAATAGTTTATATTGTACCTTGGTGTCATAAGTCATCCCACTTTGAAGATTAACATCTGGCCTGAAAGTATAATCATCCCTATCAACTTCATCGGGATCAAACTCAAAATAAGTTGCCGCTTTCTTTAATTTAAACTCCATCCCGTCATTCAAAGTATCAGAAACGTCATCTAGACCTTCCATGAAACCCGAGTTGTTCCCCATATTAAATGGAGATCCCATCCCAGGTCGATACTGTGTATTGTCTGGTCTGTTAAGATTCTTATAGAGAGAACTGAACGTAACATTTTCATTGCTAAATCTCTGTTGCTCAAAATTCTCAGCGGAACGAGACGAGTTAAAACTATGTCCATAATCAATACCTGCAAATGCGAAAATGTCCGGACTTAGATCAATAAATCGAAGCTAAGATTATAAGGGAAAAGCATATGCACACGGGTCACATTATTCGAAAGCTCAGATTTGGATCCAAACATAGTCCTATAAGTAAAATATCGCAAAAATTGTTTGTATAAACAGGCCTCGGGAGAATTCAATAAATTCTATATTTACATAATTCCTAATGATATTATTTATAATCAGCAACAGTATGTTTATAGGAATTAATACTCAAGTTATCACTGGTTCAGTTTTTTCTTCATTTTGTCTCTAAAAACTAGTAAACCCTAACGGACCAAATATACTATGGCAAAATCAACAGCCATGAATCTATTATAAGCATTACAAGGTAATCATCTGATTACGGCATAAAATAGACTGTCATAAACAATGAAACGGTAAATCTGCAAAAAATAAAGTAATTACAGAAGAGAACAAATTGATTACCTGATGGTAATGGTTGTGAGGAAAATGGCCTGGTCAGAGAAGGTCTATTCCGATTTTGAAGACATAAAGAAGAGCGAATTAGAGTTCGAATCAGTTTCATTTCAGCTGTCAATAACAGTAATAATCAGTAAAATGCAGAGAGAAGCTCTTGGAGAAATGAAGGAGAACGAAGATGAACGAGGTTTAACGAAGGGTTGAGTGAGATTTGGGCCATCTTGATCTGGACAATTTTTTTTGTGAACCTTTTCGCATTGCTTGGGCTAGGACTAATTTGGTTGGGCCATGATGGGTTAAATCAAGTTATTACTACGAAAGAGCGATCGATGGTTGTTGGCTTAAGGGACAATATCACATAGAGTTTCCGTAGACAAATTTTTGAATTGGAATAAATATATATTGTGAATAAAGTGTTTGAATCGGATGGATGCAGGGACACATACACGGCGAGAAGGTTACAAGACGATATAAATTGAAAGAATGGAAAAATAGAGCTGCATGTTAACAATGAAGAAACAATACTGGGCCGCCTTACTGGGCCGCTGTTGTTGATGGGCCGCCCAAACGACAAAACACGCTTTTCAGACTCTGAAGAAAATAAAACGCGTTTGTGCTATTTTGGTTAAAGATAGCAGGCAGCAACAGAACGAGTCTCACTTTACTTTTCGTCTTCGTTTTTCATTTTCATCTCTTCAGCTCTCTCTCTCTCTCTAAAGATTGTCTCTCTCTGGTTTTGGCTTACTGATCTGGTATATGATCTTGCCAATCTTGTAACGATTGTTACGATCTTGTGTAATCGTTGTAATCGGTAGTTTATTTCGGAAGGAAATTATTTTCCGATTTGGTTTTCGAATTGTTTGTTGATTCGTATTTTCTCTTCGATCTGTTTGTATATGGTTCTTTGTAAAGGATTCTTCAATTTCTACATGGTATCAGAGCGTGAATCGTGCTGATTCACTGTTTCGATTCTTATAAAATTTCCGTTGTTTTTTTGAAGAAAGAAATTAGGGTTTCTGATTTTTTTTGTTCCTGTTTCAATTTCTGGGGTGTTTTTTCATCCCTTGACAGAAAGAAATTCGGTTTGTGATTTCTCTGTTTTTGATAAAGAAAAATTGAAAGAAAGAAATTCGATTTTTTTTGAAAGTTTCTTTATTTCTGATTTCCGATTATTTACTAAAGAAATTTCAGAAAACCAATCTTGTTTTCTGAAGGTTTCAGTTTCTTAATTTTTGTTGATTTTCTTGAAATTTCATAGACAACAGAGGACTCTTCCTCCATTTTCTTTGTTCAGAGATTATGGAAATGTTTTCACAGAAAGGTGGTGTTACGCAGTCACCTATGACAGAGCGAGAATGTGCTGGTGCTGCTGGGCAGAAACAACACTCAGCTGCTGTTGCTGTTGCTTCTCACGCTGATTCAAACAATTCAGGTTACGGTACTTATGCATTTATCGCTTCTAAGTATTCACTCGATTGGATTATTGACACTGGAGCATCTGATCATATGATATGTGACTCAAATATGTTCACAACTTTGGCTATTCCTATTTGTGTTGATATTCAGTTACCTAATGGAACCTTAATAAAGGCTACACAAAAAGGGAATGTGAGACTATCTGATAAGATACTTCTCAAAGACGTTTTATATGTTCCCAGTTTTAATTTCAATTTGCTATCTGTTTCCCACTTAACAAAAACTGGAAATGTTTGTGCCACTTTTGTGAATGGTGTCTGTGTGCTGCAAGATGTGTCGAGTCAGAGAATTCTTGGTACTGCAGAATTGAAAAATGGTTTGTACAAATTAAAAATTGCTCAAACCCTTTTATCTGATAAAAATGAAGTTTTGACTACTAAAATGCCTGTTGTGGCACAAAAGTCCAACTCTGCCTCTGTTCCTGAAATATCTGTGCTGCATGACAGTATGTGCACTGGTTTCTCTTCTGTGAAAACTGATGCAAGTCAACTTTGGCACACTAGACTTGGACATACACCTTACAATGTATTAGCTACAATACCTGAACTGAATGTCACAAAGATACATGAAACTGCTGTATGTGATATATGTCATTTTTGTAAACAGAAGAAACTTCAGTTTCCTGTTAGTGAATCTAATGCAAAGTGTTTGTTTGACCTTGTTCATATGGACATATGGGGTCCTTTTAGTCATGTTACTGGATCTGGTTACAGATATTTCTTAACAATTATGGATGATCATTCCAGGTGTACATGGGTATACATGATGTACACAAAATCTGAAACAAGAAACCATATTGAGACTTTTTATCAAATGGTCAAAAATCAGTTCAATATTTCAATCAAATGCATCAGGACAGATAATGGTCCTGAGTTTATGATGACTGATTTTTACCAGAATCTGGGAATTTTGCACCAAACAAGTTGTGTTTACACTCCTCAACAAAATGGTAGAATTGAAAGAAAACATCAACATTTGTTGCAAGTTGCCAGATCTTTGTTGTTTCAATCTCATTTACCTTTAAAATTTTGGCCTGAAAGTGTGCTTACTGCAGTTCATCTCATAAACAGGACTCCTTCTACTGTTTTGCAAAATAAAACACCTTATCAACTTTTATACAATCAGAGTCCTTCTTATGATCACTTAAGAAATTTTGGATGTTTATGCTTCTCATCCAGTTCTGCAGTAAACAGACATAAATTTGAAAAAAGGGCAAGAAAATGTGTCTTCATAGGATATCCTTTAGGATACAAAGGCTACAGGCTTTATGACATACAAACACATCAAACTTTTATTTCAAGAGATGTTCAATTCTATGAACACATTTATCCTTATAAAAGCGTTTCAAAACCAGCATCCTCTGAAAATTTGTTTCCAGAAGCTGAGCCTATGTTTGATATTGATCATATCTCAACTGACACTACTTATCTACAAAATCAAGAAAGAGATGAACTATCCAGCATACAGACAGAGGAAATTCCTACAGGTACATGTATTAACATTCAAAACAATATTGCTGAACATGATCTGCATGCTGAAGTTATTGAGACTGCAGACACTGAATTTTCAAGAAGATCTGGTAGGACTCATAAGCTACCAACACATTTAAATATGTATCAGTTGAGCTTACCTTCTTCTCTTTTACATCAAGCTAGATCAAATGTTGTACACAGAATCCATGAAGAATCACACACTGATCACACATTTATTCCTGCTGTTTCAAAAATTGTTTCAAAGTATCCTATTGAAAATTATTTGTCTATGAATCAACTTTCTCCTGAACACAAATGCTTTACAGCAGAAATAACATGTGTGAAAGAACCAAAGAATTTTGCTGAAGCAAATAAATATTCTGAATGGCAAGAAGCTATGAGAACTGAAATAACTGCTTTAGAAAAGAACAATACTTGGATTCTCACAGACTTGCCATCTGGAAAGAACTGTATTGGGTCAAAATGGGTATATAAAGCGAAATTCAAAGCAGATGGCAGCCTAGACAGATATAAAGCCAGGTTGGTCGCACAAGGCTACACTCAACAGGAAGGTATTGACTATTTTGATACATTTTCACCTGTAATTAAACTGACAACTGTTAGAGTGCTTTTAGCTGTTGCAGCTGCAAGAAAGTGGCACCTACAACAATTGGATGTAAACAATGCATTTCTACATGGTGACCTACATGAAGAAGTGTTCATGAAGCCACCACAAGGATACTGTACTCAAGGTGACCGAAGAGTTTGTAAGTTGGTTAAAAGTTTATATGGTTTAAAACAGGCTTCTAGACAGTGGTTTAACAAACTTACAAGCTCACTTATTTCTCACGGCTATAAACAATCTCTAGCAGATATTTCCTTGTTTACAAAATGTTCAGAATCCAAGATAACAATCCTGCTTGTTTATGTAGATGACATAATTTTATCTGGTAATGATTTAGATGAGATAAATTCAATAAAATCTCATTTAGACAATGAATTCACAATCAAAGATCTAGGAGACCTCAAATATATATTAGGAATTGAGGTTGCTAGATCAGAGACTGGAATTTCATTATGTCAGAGAAAATATGTTTTGGATCTACTAAAGGATCATAATTATCTGGATTCTAAACCTGTAACAACACCAATGGATAATAAATCTAAATTTGGAAAGAACGATGGAGTACCACTTTCAGATCCACAGGTTTATAGAAGATTGATTGGTAAGATGCTGTATTTAACCATTACTAGGCCTGACATTTGTTTTAGTATCCAAACTTTGAGCCAATTTATGTCACAACCTTCTGATATTCATTTACAAGCAGCTCACAGAGTTTTGAGATATCTTAAAGGTTGTCCAGGTCAAGGTCTCTTCTATCCAGCAAATTCCAACTTTCACTTGAAAGCTTTCACAGACAGTGACTGGGCCTGTTGTAAAGATACAAGAAGAAGTGTCACTGGCTATGCTGTCTATATGGGTGATGCCTTGATCTCATGGAAATCCAAGAAACAACAAGTTATCAGCAGATCTTCAGCTGAAGCAGAATACAGGGCTGCAGCGACAACATCCTGTGAAATTCAATGGTTACTCTATATCCTTCATGATTTTAAAATAATGCATTCTTATCCTGCTTTCATATATACTGACAGTATGTCTGCTTTCCATCTTGCACACAATCCCATTCAACATCAACGCACAAAGCACATAGAACTTGATTGTCATCTTATCAGAGATAAGATACAATCAGGCACTATCAAATTGTTTCATTTAAAGAATGACTATCAAACTGCTGACATCCTTACCAAACCTTTAGCTTTACCACTGTTCACTCGTTTCAAGACCAATCTACACATGTCTAATATACATGTCTAGATTGAGGGGGGCTGTTAACAATGAAGAAACAAAACTGGGCCGCATTACTGGGCTGCTGTTGCTACTGGGCTTTTGTTGCTGGGCCGCCAAACGGCAAAACACGTTTCGGACTCTGAAGAAAGAAACGCGTTTGTGATTAAAAATGCTTAAAGACAGCAGGCAGCAACAGAACTGTATCACTTTACTTTTCTTCTTTGTTTTTCGGAGAACCTGAACTTACGTCTGAAAGGTTCTTAAAGCAAGTAAGTCTTTTTCGTGATTTTTGAATCTATATTTCATCAAACGCGCGACAGAGATACATATTTGAATATCATTACATACTTGAAATCCACCACATAATTGGTAAAATTAACATGTCCAGAAGACTCATATGTAATGACCCCATAGAACAGTAAAATAACAAAATGTCGGACTGTTTCACTGGTGATCGATCAAAAGAAGATCCAAATCATTTAGCAAATGGCCTTTTTTCTAAATTTACTTATTTAAATGTTTCAGATATCATGCTTTTTATGTAATTTGAATACCCACCCTAGAAAGAAACCTATAATGTAGTATGTTGACATTTCACATCATAAAAAAGGCATTTATATTAATATGTTCCTTTAGGAAAAGTAATTAATTTTCAAGTCGTTTTACATCTACTCTTTGATTTTGGCATTTGATTGTAGTATTATAAAGGTAGCTTGATATTAGGGCCAGATACAGATTCCGAATTTGGACAGTGAAAATAGAGAATTTATAATAAAAAATTTGACTTATAAAATGTACCACTTAAATGTGGCACGTAGTTTTAACTTAAAGAAACTTTGAGTTAAAATCCGTGACACATTTAAAAAAACTGTACGGAGGGAGTAGACAACGCTTAACAAATTTTATAAATTTGCCTTTAACACACCCCCTGCTCCATACTTCTATCCCTACTTGAAACGAGTAAAATGTATAGTAGAGATGTACAGCATGTATTCAATAACAAAAATCGTAATGGTGAGAAACGTTCAATTATGGGAAAAAAGAAATTGAGAGGCATGACCTCTCTATTCATATGAGCCGTCAATCTGTTTGACTGACCCATAAGAAGAAAAGAAAAAAAGGTGGTAGAAACAATAATGCGACTACTCGAAGACGAGACGACAGTAGCAAAAACATGTCTTGATTGGGAGAGGCATAAAAATAAAGAGACTTTAAATATACTATTATTAGTGGGGTTGGATCATTAAAAGATCCCACCACCTTGCTGCCCAACACCATTGCCGTGAATTTCAACTCAGCAAGGCTTGAGTATATCTGTAAATTAGTATCTGCAGTACATTTAACCGTCTCGAAGCAAGTCGTAAATTTCAAAGCGGGAAAATTAAAAGTAGCTTTAGAAAGTACTAAATGGAATGCTTTTGGATTCCGCATTGACTGATTTTAGTCCTACCTTATGAAAATATAAGTATAATTCAAAAGTTATACTTACAGATACTATGAGAAGTTTCATAAGTAGGGAAAAAAATACATAAAACAATTTATAAAAGCTTCGGCAAAAACCACTAAATCCTTTTAACGTGTTCAAGGAATCTTGTAGACCTTTCAACTAACTATACTAACTTAAGTTAATGCATCTTGATAAACCGCGTGATTAAGCCCTAGAGCATTCACCCAGCCTTGATCGTGGACCGAGAGGCCCCCATTTTTTCATGCCTCCGCAGTTTTAGGGTGCACCATACTGTAACCTTAAGGTTAACTTACCATATTTTAGTACTGTAATATTGAGCGTAAATTGGTTTAGCACGGTTCAAATAAAAACATTTCGAATCCATTTTAGTATAAATAAAATTAGTACATAGTAACTTGGGATTAGAAGAAATCTTGTATTGGTGGT
>JAYMSH010000430.1:0-11316 GCA_036897905.1 Aragoa cleefii | reverse complement strand
GGCGTGACGTGGACGGTGATAGGTGCGTTCGCTTCCCAGCCAACGGCTGAATAAATTGCGGGGGGCCTGCGTGCAGTCGAGGGCGGCGGAGCGGCCAACAGAGGAGGAACGGAGGCGACCGAAGGTGTCGCCTGAAAGTTGAGCAGTGAGCTCTCTTCCTAGCCGGGAGATGAAACTGTATCAATAATAGATTTAAATAAATTATATTATGAAAGATTACAAAGTGACGTTTTATAATATAAATTCCGTAAATATATTATTGATATAATTTAAAAGTAATTTAAAATTAAAATTATAACTGATTAAATGATTAACCCTGAAAAAATTCAAAATATATAATTTCTAGAGGGAACGAGAGAATACTACATGCTACAAAGCAGCCGCCGGTAATTAAAATATCATCTAATCAACTAAAGACTTTTGCGATTATTCTACTAACTTGATTTGTTCAACATCGATCACTGACTTGATTGTTCATCACGGATTTAAAAAAAAATATGATTTAAAATGTGAGACGTCTAGAGACTTTGAAATTTTTTCAAAACTTTTGGTCATTTTCGGGAAATAAAAATATTAAATTAATAAATAAATAAAAATTTAAGTGTTTTAAAGTATCGAAACTCCATTTTGGTTTCATACCGATAACTGAGAAACGGAGACGTCTGTATATTTGTCCGAGAGTTTGGTGAGATTGTAAACCATGAAAATGTAATGCATGTATTGTTGAAACTAATAATTGGAAACTGAATGAACATGACCTGTAATTGGTAAGCATGCTATAAACTCCTAACTTCATTCATTCCAGTAAATAGCTCATTGGAAGCAGAAGAGTGATTCTACAGGCCGTAAGTACTGCAACGAGATCTGCAACAAGAGGTCATATGTTGTTGTAATTGCCCCAAGAAGTCGGCTTTAGGAGGTTTTGTGCAAAAATCAGAAGAAAATCAAATCATAACTGAATTCGGTACAAAAATGCATTTGTGATTGATTCGTCGTGTCAGAGCAATTACAGCTGAAAACCGTTTGCACACTACATATATATGCGGATAGAAGTTACAGAACGGAAGCAAGAAAGTGGAAACTTAAGGAACTAATGACGAAACCAGTTAAATTCCTATTCTCCAATCTTCCAACATCTCCACCCGTACATGAGTAGATGGCCCATACAGGAAAGCTCATATATGTCCCACTTTGCGGACACGTGTCAACTAAATGGGCTGGGGAGAAGATGTTGGGGGATGAGGGAGAGGATCTAATGCCAAAGTATACTCTAGGTGCAAAATACTCATCCAACAAAATCTTCATTTTCTTCATGCCACAGATTCAGAAGCAAATGTAACTATAAAAGTGGCATGACGAAACATACTATGATCTCTATAGATAAATAGGATCACTGGACAAGAAATTCTAAGTTTTCATGTGAAATAACATGTGCATTTTTTTGGTATTCACTTCTCGACCAAGAACTACGCGAATGCTGAAATTAAAATCAATTTGGTATACGATTAACTACTTAGAATTAATCTCTCCGCATGCGGCAAATGCTTTATGACCTAGGAAGCTAAAACAGCAGAGGGAGACTAGTATCTCCCTGACCCAAAATCTGGAAAAAGAGTTGCAATAACGCAACTCATTACTTCAGTTCGGAATTATTTGGAGTTTCGTATAAAAACCAAAACAGACAAAGTGGTAACACATAAGCCCCTCAAATAGTAGTCTTTCTTGATACTTAATTTTAGGTAACTGACTAACTAACTGCATATATAATGACATTTACAAGCTCTAAACACAGCAGAGAGACTCAAAATATTGAAACATGCTACCATCAAATCCTTCTTCAGCCTCATATAACTTTTGGAATGTATTGGAAACAAAATTAATATATCGTATCATCACTTGCCCATGGATCCCTATAACCAAGAAAGAATCTTCATCTTGTTTACCACGAACCACAGAGCGTACACAGACCCCATATCCAGCAAACAGAGGCAGCGATAAGAGCTGAAAAATTAACACGGTGCTTGATAAACCACTCGGAATAATCCCTCTTCATTTCGTATAGGTTAAACTCAATCTGCATGTAATCAGCCTCTATGTAATGAAGATGATCAAACGACTCTCCAAGATAATTTGCTGTAGAACATCCTGTGTCAGTGGGCATTGGCATTGGCTTGAGCATCTCATCATCAACGTTGAAATACGAAGCATCACCCCCATTGATCCAATGGATGGATCCATTCCAATACACTGACCCCAATATCATTGCGACCACCGACCCTAATTATGTCGGAGAGGGCTCGACGATTACGCTCCAGAGACCAGTCTCCGAGGAGTAAACCTGAATGTGGGACATGTACTTTCCGGGAAAGAATTGCAGTGGCATGAAGCATATTGCTTTGTAATAAGGAGACTTGGTGGGATCAAAAGCAATGCGCATCCCCAGAGGTCGGATCCAAATATCAGATTCACCATCAGGGTGAAAACTTTCCTGGTGGTGGGATTGTAAACATAGTAACTCCAGTGATAGCTTAGATAATCGGAACAGAGAAACAGTCCATTGCAAGACTGAAAAATACGATGAATAAGCCCTTTTAATGGATGAATGCTATTAGTACTATTAGTTGTTGATTGATTTGCTGCTGCAGGGTGGTTGAATGGGATATAATCAACTAATTGAATGCGACGTTTAGAATAGGTACTGATGAAAAAAGAGGCCAGCGACGGTGCCATATTGGTGAGAAGTCCGCAGAGAGAGAAATTCTGGGTGTGTGATGACGTACGGAATGCCACTGCTTTTATACTAATTCCAACTGAATCATTGTCTTTATTGGGAGACGAAGCAAAATCTCAACTAACAGATCCTCAATCGGAAAAACAGTTTCAGCACAAGATTTCGCTGCTGATGATTTTGAGATTTTCGTTGCTGCCATGTCAGTGTGGTTTTAGGGTTTCTTTTGATGAGTAAGTTTTAAGCCTCTAAAACTAAGTTGGACGCGTGATTAAAATCTCGATTTCAAGGTTCGCCTCAGATTTTTAATTTTAAATTCTTGGAACTGGGGGAGGTGATCTCGACTCGGAACAGAACGGAGCCTTTTTTGGAAGCTTGAAAAGTGAATGAATGCATATAACTCCAAGTCCAGAACATCTCTGAATGTGTCAACTCAACTAGACCATAATTAATTTCTTGTCAGCAAGCAACCATCAACTAGCTAGTAAGAAACAGCCACAAGGTACAACAAACATGGAGGAATCTCCAAAACCGTCAATTCATATTTCTGTATTATATTAAGGGGGAATTACATATACCACACCTCAAGTACTTATTAATTTGAAGAAAAGGAACAAGAAGAAGAATAGTAGGTCGACTGAAAGAATGGTGAAATTGGCGAACGAAGAGTATATTATTTGTTCTTCAGGCATAAAATGCATTGATCTTTCAAGTTCAGATGTTCAATCCTCTGTTTCCCTCCTTAAGCAGGCAGGCAACAACACACACACTCACTCCATCGACTACTTTAGCTCATCATTTGCTCTTCTATCACTATTTTGCTTACCTTTCTGCTTCTCTAAAAATGATTGTTTAATTTGAATGAATGAATTCCCTTTTATCTTATAGTAATTCATTCTGATTTTGATTTCTGAGGCGGCCTAAATAACACTAACTGACACATCAACTTACATGAATGAATGAATCTCAGGCATGCTTGGATTCTGGGTTCTTCTATGTAATCAACCATGGTATTGACATTGATTTCATGGATGAAGTTTTCTCCCATAGCAAAACATTTTTCGATTTGTCTTTGGAGGAAAAGATGAAGCTCTTGAGGAACGAGATACACCGAGGCTATACACCTATTTTTGATGAATCTTCCAACTGGATGCACAGTAAATAGTAGTATGCAAACCAGAATATTGACCAATATATATATCCAGCTACTTTCTTGTTCACACAATATAATTGAATATCGGAGTGACTTGTTGAAAATTTAGAGAACATCCTGCAATCTTTGTGTCTGACAGATGTAATCTTGTCATTCAGGAGATTATAAGGAGGGATATTACATTGGTGTCGAAGTATCTGAAGATGACCCGACTCAGAAAAGCCATTCTACTGGCCGAATTTATGGCCTAATTCTATAGGTGACGCTTCTGAATCCTGCTTTAATTCCTAAGTTCAAATTCAGAATAACTCCTATGCTAGAGACTGGGGTTAAGAACCACGATTTTTTGGACCAATTTTAGTTTTTTCAAGTTCATTTTCGTCACAAAGTTTTTTGACCTTGACCTCCCCTTCCCCACCTTTTTTTTTGCATGTTAAAAGATGTCATGCCACAGTGGAGGGAAGCTGTGGAGAAATACCATCGGGAGGCACCGTATGTTTTATCTGGCCTAAAAGTTATTTTAGTTACATAAGTCTTTCAAATTCCTCAGGCCACCTTTCTTAGACTCCATGAGTCAACTGTGTTTACATTGTTCCTGTTTTCCAGTAAGATGAGATATCTTTGGTATAAACATAATTAAACTTTTGATTTATGTGGTTTGTGCAGAGAAGTATCTAGAGCAGTGTCACGACTGTTGGCCCTTGCGCTTGACCTAGACTTCCACTTTTTCGATCAACCTGAAATGCTTGGAAAACCAATTGCAACCTTGCGGCTGCTGCACTGTGAAGGTAAGAGCTATTGAGATTTAACCAATGGAGATGCCAATTCTCAACTGACCAATATTAGCTATGTTCTGGCCAATATTAACTTATTAGTGCTGTTCCCAATTAATATGTAGGTCGAGCTTCTGAGCCTGAAAAGGGAATCTTTGGAGCTAGTGCACATTCCTATTTTGGTTTAGTTACCCTTCTGGCAACCGATGATGTCCTCGGACTTCAGGTATGCTCAAAGATAACTTCCAGGTTTTTCTCGGTCAACATGCTTACAAGACCACGGCTATTTCCTTTATGTACAGATTTGTAAAGACAAAGATGCTGAGCCTCAGGTCTGGGAGTTCGTACCGCCATTAAAAGGGTAATGCACCATGATCATCTGTATAAAAAATATATATACATATATGCGGACCAGATTTTCTGTCCCACTCGGTGGCCCAATACGTGTCCATTCATATAATTTGTAATTTATGCAAGACCGTACAACATGGTGGTTGGATGATCATGAATTAGAAAATCATTGTACTTAAATAATCATAGGTAATATAGTGGTGGGCATGGAATGAGATATATACATACAGTTACTTGTACGAGGGAGAGACCTTGAATTCAGTGTATTTCCATTCGAATCTTTTTGTGTTTTTGTCCAGGTCTACACTACATAGAGTTTTGGGTAATGGCCAGGAACGATACTCTGTAATATATTTCCATCCGACTGCTAATAATAACCTTTAGGGAGCTCGTTCCTCTTATAATCTATATCTATCTTCAATATGGGAGAAGTAAACGTTATCAGTCTGCGTCACGTGTTGATGTCTTCAAACAGAGGCAAGATAGAAGTACAAACCTATGCTTCCCACTCGGGTTGAACTTTATTAGTTGATCCTCTTAATGCTCTTTCGACTAATGCTGGAAAATGACTGAGTTCATGTCTTGTTGCGCAGATTGCTTATTTCTTGGAGCCAAATCAAGATTGCCTTGTCGATTGTTTGCCAACTTGTCAATCAGAGAAGAATCCTCCAAAGTGAGTGCATTTGCAAATGAACTGCTTTAATTCAGCTAGCCATGTGTATGCTGGATTCGGTTGATTGTTAATTTAATTTGATGGTTTTCGAGGTTCCCTCCGATCAAATGCCAAGAATACTGTTATGTCATGCAATCAAATGTCCAACAACAATTACATATGGGAGTAAGATAGGTTTAAAACCTGATCCACTATCTTATTGGTACGAGATCATATAGAGGGATTAAAAACAAAACAACTCGGACTTGACAGCTGGTCAAGAGTTGGACAATATCATACCAACTGATTTTGAATAGTGCCACAGACCCATGTTGAGTTGGAGCCGTACACATGACGAACATCCTGATAGGTAACTTTAGGCAATGGCGTCGAAGGTCAATGTAAATAGAGTTATAGACATTGCCAGAGTCTCACTCACTCATTTCAATAGATTGTACAGTAGGGATGTTAACGAACAACAGAAAGAATATCGATGCGTACATACTTTTCAAGTATTATAATTTACTTGTGTTGTTTCTTTTCGGACCAAAGGATTTACTTATGAAAATTTAAGCTATTGAATATTACATACTTTTCAAATGTTCTAATTTACTTATATTGTTTTAATATTAGTTAGTCAAATTGCTAGTTAAATATAAGTAGATATATTATACATTACGTGGTCAACACAAACTCGAGAACCGACAAAACAATTCTTCGATCAGAAAAAACAGTCAAGACCTTTCTGTTGAAAAAGAAAAAAATATAGGGAGGAGGAGGAGTAGCAGAAGAAAACACCAAAAGAATGGTGAAGTTGGCTAATGAAGCAGAAAAGGAGAAGCATATTATCCGTTCCTCAGTCATAAAATGCATTGATCTTTCGAGTCCAGACATTCAATCCTCTGTTTCCCTCCTTAAGCAGGTAACAACACAAATTCATCTGCTCATCATCTCTTCTATCACTTTTTTGCTCTCTATGTTTTTTGGTATGTGTATCGTTCGTGCACGCCAAGTGTTTGTGTTCATGTCTGTATGAGCGACTAATTGAGATATGGGGTAGCTTTTAATGACAGACTTTGATTTGCTTACTGCAAAAGAGATCAGACTAGCTAGGTTTTAATGATGTTATTATTAAGTTCCAAATCTTAGACCAAATTAGCCTCTTCTGTTTTAATGGCTTCTAAAAATGGTTGTATAATTTGAATTCCCCTTTGTCTTGTTCATTCTGATTTCTGAGGAGGCCTACTAGTACTGACATATGAACTCACACGAATGAATGAATCTCAGGCATGCTTGGATTCTGGGTTCTTCTATGTAATTAACCATGGAATTGATGTTGAATTCATGGATGAAGTTTTCTCCCAAAGCAAGAGGTTTTTCGATTTGCCTTTGGAGGAAAAAGTGAAACTCTTGAGGAATGAAAAATACCGAGGCTATACACCTCTTTTTGATGAACACTTGGATCCTGCCAATCAGATACAAGGTTTATAATTGTGGTTAAATTGTGTTATTTCGTCTCATTTACTTGATGGAACTTGTACGAATCTTGCTAAGTAGGTGCTGGAATACGACAAAAAATTAGTAAAAGATTATCAAAATTTGAAACTTGTAGTGTGCCTCTGGCTCATATTTGTGTAACATTTCACTCTTTGGATATCAGACCGTTATTTTTCCTCAAAATTTGTTGGGCTCATGTTCAAATTGGAAGAGATGTCAATTTTACTTGCAAAACCACTGAAATGTTATAGCAACCACTATGAATGACCTATGATATTTGTTTCTCATAACTAAGCATTTCCAGCTGCTGCTGTTTCTTCTGCAATATCTTCTTCACACTATATAATTGCTATACTGGAATGACCTGTTGAAAGTTTGCAGCCTTGAATTATCGTCGTGGTTGATATATGTAACCTTGTCATTCAGGAGACCATAAGGAGGGATATTACATTGGCGTCGAAGTATCTGAAGATGATCCGGACTCTGAAAAGCCGTTCAATGGGCCAAATTTGTGGCCGTCTACAGGTGACTATTAGAAACCTTGGCTTTTGAATCCACTTTTAAATTCACAAGAACTCCTATACTAGACTTTAGAACCATGATTCCTTTAGACTAATTTTAGTTTGTTCACGTTTATCCTTTTTGTTTGTTTGTTTTGGCATATTAAAAGATATCATGCCAAAGTGGAGGGAAGTTATGGAGAAGTACCATCGGGAGGCACTGTAAGTTTGTCTGGCCCAAAAATTGTTGTTAGTCACCAAGTCGAAGACTTCTTTATGCGATTCATATGCATCCCGAATATTATATGGAGTTTGGGCACATCAAATTCCATTATTATTATTTTATATTTATGATAAACAATACTGTCCTATTATATTTAGACATTGCTGAAACACAAACTTGCAAGAAAATAATATGCAGTGTCACCAGTTACCAGAGAAATCAATCCTGAACAGCACAATATAGTCCTTATACTTTTCTACTTTGTCGGGATTTAGCCAATATTATTTCCATCTACTGAGGTTCTCAGGCATGGTGTTATCAGTATTCAGTACTGTACAAACCTGTTTTACATAAGTCTGTCAAATTCTTCTAGTATCTCGAGCACCCACCTTTCCTAGACTCCATGAATTAACTGTTATTTGTTCCTCTTTTTTGGTAAAATGAGATATTTTTGCTATAAGCAAAATTAAATTTCATTCACTGTGTCATTTGCACAGAGAAGTATCAAGAGCCGTGTCACGGCTGTTGGCCCTTGCGCTTGACCTGGACTTCCATTTTTTCGATCAACCTGAAATGCTTGGAAAACCAATTGCAACCTTGCGGCTGCTGCACTATGAAGGTAAGGGCTGTTGACCAAGGGAGTTGCCAATTCTCAACTGACCACTAAAATTTGTTAGTGTTGGGCCCAATTAATACCTAGGTCGAGCTTCTGAGCCTGAAAAGGGAATCTTTGGAGCCGGTGCACATTCCGATTTTGGTTTAGTTACTCTTCTGGCAACAGATGATGTCGTTGGACTTCAGGTGTGCTCTAAGAAAACTTTCAGGTTTTTCTGGCTCATCATGTTAACAACTAACAACGCATGGTGCTGTTTCATTATGTACAGATTTGTAAAGATAAAGATGCTGAGCATCAAGTCTGGGAGTACGTACCACCACTAAAAGGGTAATGCACCATGATCATCTGTGTAAAATATGTCACTCTGGCAATAGCAGTTTTTCTTTTCTCATGTATTTTACTATCTACGTTTCAGGGCCTTCATCGTAAATCTGGGCGACATGTTGGAGCGCTGGAGCAATTGCATTTTCAGGTAATATAACATGCAAGTTACATGTGTGACAGCTATCTATTAATCCGGTTCAAGTTCGTTACACTTATGTAAGGGTTGAGGGACCTGGAATTCAGAGTATTTCCTGTTGTTTTTATTATACACGGGATCATAATGTATACTTCAGTTTATACACATGGCGATTTGCCAAAAGGCAAGCTTACAAAAATATCGGGTTTCTACTGTCATTTCGGATATCCATTGAATATGCTTCTTATTTTTTTTTATCCCCTCTCCTACAAAAAAACTCATAAGACCAACCCCCTTCGTAATTCCATCAATTACTCGCCTATCAAAAACTTGGAGAATTGTGATAATCCTCTTATTGCACCAGTGAAAGATGTTGTATAGAAAACATCTAGATAAGCAAGATTATATGACCAATTATACAAAAAATTTACAATTTTGTCCCAACGACTTCTCTTCGGACCGGTTTTAACAAATGAATTAAACCAAACCAAACCTACCCAAAATCCCTCCCAAAGGCAGGGTAGGGGGTAAGATGTACGCAGTCATACCCTCAAAAGGAGACTGTTTCCGAAAGAGACTCCCGGCTCACCATGTCTTCTTTTTTTTTTTAAAAGACAACAAACCACGGGAACAAGGATAGAAATAGAGGGGTAGAAGGAACAACTGAAAATAGGGAAGGAAAGGAAAATGGACCCAAAACACAAACAAAAAAAAACACGAATCATTTAGTCAAACAAGATCAACGCAAAAGAAAGCAAAAACAGAAAATCAAACATGAATTAATTAAGTCAAAATGAATTAATTAAGTCAAAATTCTGGAAAGGGGAATGGGTTAATTATTAAGCCGGTAATTACTCATCAGCCAGTGGCTTCCATTTGATCATTTATAGTTTGGTTACATGCGGTCATTGTCAGAATAATTTTGTTTGAACTATATGTTATAAGCAGCATCACATGGATTACTTTTGCTGTATCTGAATGGATCCTTGAATACTCTTGTCTACTGGGAATTCATTCTAAGAAATTAAGTAGATAACTACTACACATAGTTGACTGAGAATCTTTTTCTGTTCCTCTCCAGGTCTACACTACACAGAGTTTTGGGTAATGGCCAGGAGAGATACTCGGTAAGATTTTCTTAAGTCATTTCCATCTAAATACCAGTATGCCTCCTTCCTGTTTCTATATCTATCTCCAATCCGATAAAAGTAAACATTCTCATGCTGCATCACATGTTGACGTGTTTCAAGCAGAGGCAAAAATAGAAGTACTGACCTATTCCCGCTGGGTTGAACTTTATTAGTTGATCCACTCTGCTGTTTCTGCTAATGCTGGATTCCTGTCTTGCGCAGATTGCTTTTTTCGTGGAGCCGAATCAGGATTGTGTTGTTGAATGTTTGCCAACTTGTCAATCAGAGAAGAATCCTCCAAAGTGAGTGAATTCACAGATTAACTGCTGTAGTTCAAGCTAGCTATATGCTGGATTCGGTTGTAGATGTTATTAATTTCATGGTTTTCCAGGTTCCCTCCGATCAAATGCCAAGATTACATGCTTCAAAGGTACAAAGAGACCCATGCTTACCTCGAGTCCTATAACTGAAGTTCGATTCCGAAACCCAGATTCAGTAGAGTTCTGCTAAAGGAGATGCCACCATTCACACATATACCCGGTGTGTCGTGTACATATATATTAATAGTCTCATCTGTTGTACTATTGTACTTACCCCAAACAAATATGTTATGTATTATAAAACTGAATCTGAGTCGGCTTTGGAATATCAGTATCTTCTTAGTGTCTAAATCTACAAGTATCTAGTGAAAAACAGACTGCACTTTTACTCCGATCATGAAATATGAATGCAAGCAACGATCAAGATTAATCAAATGGATAGAATTTGCAGGAGTGCTCATTTCTGGTCCCTCGAAGGTGATGAACCTCAATGGTAAATTGATAATCTTCCAATCCAGTAAGACCTTAGACCCAGGAGCACTTTTAAACTTATCGAAAAATGTTAAGCCGAACACAGCCTGGTATCATATGATTTGAATTGAAGGCATGTGAACCATATGACAATGACCACAGATAAAAAGTATGAAATGGAATATCAACTTGGGCACATTTCCGTTCACATCGCCTAATAGGAACTGAATTGAATTGAATGGTTCTAAACTAAGTAGAGTTGAACTACATGAAACGGCTTGAACTTACTAAAGATGAACATTTGAAGTTAACATATTAGAGCTGATTCTTGGTGCAATCCTATCTCCACAGAGAAAGACGCAGTATCCCCCATTGGCGTCCGAACACTTGTTTTTGCGTCCTTGTACATGTCCTTTATAGCTCTGATATATATATCTGCGGG
>JAYMSH010000429.1:0-11318 GCA_036897905.1 Aragoa cleefii | reverse complement strand
AGCAGCCATATATAAAAACATCTCATCATTCATGTACTATAAATTTATGCGATTCATATTGGTTTTTCAATTCTTTCTTCGCCCTTCGTTTAGGCTCCCAAAAGGTAAATTCATTTTTGACACTTGGACGTACATTTACGTAAAATATTTATATAATCTACAACAATTAAAATGTGACAAATCACATGATATTATTTTAAACATAATTTATGCATGATGTTACCACGTTCTGTATTTTATGACTCAAAACGTCATGCTCACGACGTTCATATTAAATAATAAAATTTACATTTTAATATTAAAATTTCAATAATTGTATTGAAAACCATTTCTGCATGCTTGTCAAGGGTATGATAGAGCAAGTAATATGCAAATTTATTCAGTTGAGAGGTTATTTTCTCATCATCGACTAATCATTTCAAATTTACGTGGTCAAGGGTATGATAGAGCAAGTAATATGCAGGGTGAGTTTGAAGGCTTGAGAACTCTTAAGTATTTTACAAGAAAATCCATGTGCATTTCATGTTCATTGTTTTGCTCATCAATTCCAATTGGGTTTAGTAGCCGTAAAAAATTACCATTATGAAGGCGAATATCATTTTGAAATCACATGAAAGTCACAAAACTTGTTGGAGCATCTTGCATGAGGCGGGATATTCTTATAGCCAAACAACATGATAAAGTTGTAGAACCTTGACATAAATGGAGAAATTCTTATTGGGCGTGGGTCAAATCAAGAACCTAATTTGCAAAGACCCGGTGTTACTCGTTGGGACTCGCATTACTCTAATTTACTTGGACTCATTATCATGTTTTCGTCTATTCATGAAGTAATAGAACTTATTATGGAGGATTGGGGTGATTGCGAAGCAAAAAAGTTAAACAGATATGTTACTACAAGCAGTGTGGTTATCTGATCTCATATACACTATGCATTTGATGAAAATCATATTTGGATTTGCTAATGAGCTTTCGGTGGCCCTTCAAAGGAAAGAGCATGACATATAGAACCCAGTCAGGTTAGTGCATTTCTCCAAACAAATATTGTAATGTTTTAGAGAGAAATGATCGGATTCTCTATTTGATTAACTTTTTGCCTTTTGTTTTACTCAAGAATTCGAAGTTCGACGTGGATGGAGTGTTTGTTGCCCGTGGGTGGTCAAGGCAGGGAATGCAAGACAAGACTAATATGGTTCATTTTCGCATTGGGTTGTTCAACGATGTTTTAGATAAACAACTAAATGGAGTTAAATAGCAGTTTTTCTGAGACAAACAGTGAGTTACTACTTTGTTACGTAGGATGTCTTAATCCCAAGGATACATTCATTACTTTTAACAAAGAAAAACATGTCAGTTTTTCTCAACTATACCCCAAGGAGTATGATCTATTGTCACTTGACATTCAACCATAAGACTTATATTCTTGATATGTGAGTTTCTTGAAGTTGTTGGGATTGGAGATCTTGTAAAGAATATGGTTGAAAGAAGAAGGCACATAGTATATTCATTGGTTTATTTGCTTATTATTTTAGCATGAACTTTTCCAGTCGCTATAACTAGCATAGAGAGGGCATTTTATGCAACAAAGATTGTAAAAAATCACATGCACAACCTAATGGAAAATAATTGGCTTAATCTTGATTGGTTTCTTATATCCAGAAAGATGGTTTTGATGAGTTGATAATGAATCTATTAGTAACGATTTCAAACTCCAAGTTCTCACCGAGAACAACTGTAATTGCATTGCTGTTGTTTTTTTTACCTATTCTTCGCAATCCAAGTATTATATTTTTTGTGTATGTTATTTTTTTTCTTTTTAATTATAATAATGCTTCATTCCTTAATATTTTCAGAACCGAGAAGAGTTTATGGATCCACCCCCACCTTGGGGACCAACGAAACTTGGACTTTGGTGCCATTGTTGATGGAGAAGAAAGTTGTGGACTCCATAGGGGAAAAAACTCTATTTGGTACTATAAATTTTCACCCTCAACTCTAGGTATTGTAACTTTTTTGTTTCTAGTTTTGGTATACTAACTTTTCAAAAAATCTAATTTTTGTACTCCCCCTCAAATTTTACCGGAGAACTAACGTACCGGGTAAATTAGGGTGTAATTCGGCCCCAATTCACTAATTTGCCACCTTATTTTCTAATTCACTCATAATTCGTGAGATAATTCACCATACTTATGTGGAAAAAGCACCCATTTATTACCATAAGTTTCTCATTCTTTGATTTCGGTACCATTTGTTTGCCACTGGAAAAGCAGATACCACAAGCTTACAAACTATTTAACTTAGGTGCTTTGGGCGAATTTTGAGATGAATTACAGAAAACTTGTGGTATCGATATTTTCAGAAATACTAACATTCAATGTCAATGGTTTGACCCAAGAGAGTGAAAAGAATTTGCGACTTTATCATTCGTCATGGAAGTGACGTAGTCTGCTTGCAAGAGGTCAAGTTGTTTTCCGGGGAGAATCAGAGTACACCGATATTCGTGAAACGAAAATAGTAAATGCATTTAGAAGTGCTATATTTCACCAGTATGAGATATATTGGTCCCTGTTATTGGAGGACTATCGTGTTCATGGATTACGTATTTTGGTAAAGAAAGGGCTCTCGCAACCAAAGATGCAGCAATATTCATCAAGAGATGGTGCTCAAGATCGTGATATGGCAGAATAATGATTGCCGACTTTGATTCCTTTGTGGTTTTCAATAGATATATGCCCCTTAGCTATGCATTTCATGGATGATCCACCACCACATTCAAAATTTGAGGAGAAATAGTTAGAGAGTATCAATGTTAGATGACAATGGGATGCGTATCTCATTCCTCGTTTGCAAAGTATAAAGATGAGGAACAAACCAGTTATCATGTGTGGCGACTTTAATGTCGCATATGAGGATGTGATGGAGGATGACATCAAGAATAATAGAGTGTTAAGGGGTGAAAGGCACTACCTATACAGAAGTTGAAGCTAAAAGACGCATATAGAGTGCAACACAAGAGAGTGCCAGACTTGAAGGTACAAGTAAAGACGGACTACACGTATCAACGAAACACTGATGGACTGAAGCGATTGAGGTTGGACTACTTTTTCCTCTTGCAAGATTTGGAGGAGATGGTTGAAACATTGTATGTTTATCACGAAGGAAGATTTTTCCGATCAATTTCCAATATTTCTAAAACTTAAGCGGAAGTAAGTCGAAGGCCTAACTTAATCTTTTGAATCAGTTGTCCTACGGTGGTACATGTGTGTGATGAATTTGTATGAGGTTGGATAATATGGTAATCGGGCCATACCATTGAAGGATATTGTATGTGGGATAGTAAAAGCATCCTTGTTGGAAAAATACAAAGGTGCTCGGCTCCTTTTTAATTTTATTTGAAATATTGGCACTCAATTGAAAAAAAAAAAATACTATTTGAAACTTGTGGTACCTACTTTGACAGTGACAAACATATGGTACCCAAAGCGATGAATGGTAAACGTATGGTACCAAATTGTCATTTTTTCTCTAATTCTATCAACATAATTCTTCTTCACAAATTAATTCTTCTACTAATTCTCCGCCTCTACCACCACCGTAACACCATCTCCACCACCGGTGCAACCCCAATTCGAAGCTCAGAGCTTTATGGTACCCAAAGCGATGAATGGTAAACTTATGGTACCAAATTGTCATTTTTTCCCTAATTCTTCTTCACAAATTAATTCTTCGACTAATTATCCGCCTCTACCACCACCACAACACCACCTCTATCACCTCCACCACCGGTGGAACCCCAATTTGAAGCTCAGAGTTCCAGATCAGAGCTCTCTGTTACAGAAATCATCGCTACAGCTCTGTAACAGATCTCCGATTTGGAACTCTAAGCTCCATATTGGAGCTTTTTTAGATCCTGTTTGGTACCACTGTGGTAGTGGAGGTGGAGAATTAGTTGAAGAATTAATTGGTGAAGAAGTAACTGTTGGTCCTTTACCCACTGTTCCAGTGCATGACGGGTGTATTTTAAAATTTTTTGCACTGATTCCACTGGTTAATATAGTACGTTACTTTAAAGGGAAAATTTTATTTCCCCTCTAAACCTTTTGCCATTTTTGCAACTTATTTCGCCCAAAGACATAAATTTAGCAAGAGCCTTTGTTATGTTTGCTATATCTGTATGAAGACATACACCAGCAACCACTCCACCTTAGAATAAAACGGCATTTTCACTTGCAAGACATATGACACTATCAACACATCAAATAATATATTTTCGCTTACTATATTGAAGACAGAAGCCTGCAAGGATATATCGAAGATAGACACCTGCAAGGATGTGTCTGTCTCCGGACACCCATCATCTGGTTTTGATCTTCGTCCTCTCAGGCATTTGATCCAAGAGTTTCATACGTTGATGAATATTGAAATCAAGGAATTAATATACAAAAAGAAAATATTTCAGTTAACTTATTTGAGTTGACATGTAGAAAAATAGAATATTTCAGTTAACTTATTTGAGTTGACATGTAGAAAAATAGTATGTCAATAAGCATACTAACCAAAATTCACAGCAGTAACATCCGGTAAACAGGCACAGGCATGACATTTTAAAACAACAATCACGATATAAGACGAAGCAAGAGCAGAAATAGGGCGAAACAGATTAACAAGCAGCGTATACAAGAAAGCATGATTTAAAAGAATGTAGATTACAAGAAAAATATGATGTAGTTTACACCATCTGCTGTAGTTTCAAAATATCCAGGCAACAGGCAGCCGTGACTGCCCAATATTTGCACAATTCCGTCCCCAATAAAAGAATGAGTAAGCTTCCGACTGGGAGAACTCACACTACTCTAGCCACTGAATGGTCGGTCACAAACTTTGAACAAGATAGAAATGATTATAGTAATCCTATTTACCATATATGGTGATTAGTAACTCTAATGAACTACTAAACTTCTTTCCACTTGTTCACATACTTCAGGAAAGCCAGTGCTTGCCTTGGTGGGGCACTGACTCGACTCGATCTCCGAACCAAGGTCTCTTCCATTTCGACACTGCGTGTAGCTTCCTTTGTTTTTTTCTGAAGTTCAGTGCTGCAAAGAAGAATTAAGTGGAAATGGTGAACTTCCAAGCTGAAATATGCATTGGAAAACAGTACTAGTTAATAAAAGACGCGACTTGTATTTCATTTTACAGATGTAAGTTACATAATAAAAACAAAGAAAGGTAAAGAGTGATGAAATTTGATGGTCCTGAGATCAAGAACCATAGGCTGTAATGCCAGCCAAATTGTCGATTAGATATTTGTATGAAATATTTTGAGGAATGAGGTTGATACCATATTCATTAATAGTGAAAGTAGTGCGGCACATAAGGAGCAATGCGCTACATGGGTTCGACATCCGCAATACAATACAAATTTTCCGCATGGAATTAGAAGATATTATTGCAAATGAGTTGGTTACATATCAAATCATAACCGACACCAGTAATTAACATTTAAGTATACCAGAATGGACAACATATAAACTCTATTACTAACCATATTTTGTTGTAGAATTTCTGCAGCTTATTTTTAAGAGCCCTCTCCCTCAACATTCAATGAGCCAATCAATGCATCCAGCTGTACGAAACAAAGAAATGCGAAGATCCTTCAAGTAAATTATATGATTAAAAATACCTCACAAGCGTCTAAATAGAAAGCAACAACGTTATACTTCTTCCTTTGTTTGGTAATAGCCCCACTGAGTAGAGTTACGATTCTCAACAAATACTCTTCCATCGCGTTTGTAGAACCAGTATGTGCAATGATCTCTGTCTTTCCCCAGCGGACTAGTTCTTATGACTCTCTTCTCAATTTCCCGATCAAGAATTTCTTTCTGCATAGTAAAAGAAAATAGAAACATTAGAGCTTCCATGTTTCATTTTAAATCAGAAAATAATCATACACCAACAAAATTGTGGTGCACATGCAAGACATACTAATGTACATGCATTGTGCAAACATACAGACAGAGGACCCACCCTTTGCTCAAGACTTTTGTTCTCTATCGACTCCTTTATTTCATTTTTCATCAATTTATGGATGTCCCTCTTTGATGGATGAATCCCATCTTCTAGAAATGCATCCGGATCGATCTTCTGTTTCTTTGCATTCTTCTTTGATGTGCCGTCTCTTTTTTCACTTTCACTGTCAAATTTTTGCACAGGATAAGGAAAAGAAAGAAGAATATTAATTATTTTTCATTCTCAGTGTCAAGTTTTCGCACAGGAGAAAGAAAAGAAAGAAGAAATTATTAGCCCAACTCAACCGTTGTGTTTTGTTCCTGATTAGAAAAATCAAAATAATTAATCTAACCTGTTCCTAGATGAATTATTCCGCTGAGAATGAATTTCCTTGTTCTTTTTCTCTGAAACAGTCCCATTAAGCATGTGATCGCTTTCACCCGATTCCATTTCTTCTTTAACTTCCTTGCCATTAGTTTGCTTCTTACGCTCTTTCTCTTCTCTCCTCTTTCTACCTTCATCCAACGCTTCATCCCTCCTTGCTGCAGCAAGTGCCTGTCGTTCTTCGACATACTCATCCAACTTCTCCCGCATAGTTTCTGTTTCAAGAGCATAAGTAACTAGTTCCCCAAAGATTGCCAGTTTCACTTGTATCTCTAATAGGCCATAATGACCTCGTTTGATAGTACTTATGTGCCTAGCCATATCAAGAGGACAGCTTGTTTCGATGAAATCACATAGATAATCGATCCAAGTAATCTGTGTAATCTAGAAAAAGGGAGTTGAAGCCACTCCTTAAGCTGAACAGGTACCTACACATCAATTCAAAAAAACAAGAACGTGTATTTATCAAATATAATAGTGTCTGACCTTTGACTTCTGTTTTCTGTCTACAGTTTCAGTGAAGAACTTCCCATGGTCATCTAGAAGTAAGCGGAGAAGAGCTGAACAAGATTCCACTATGAGCATTGGAGTGCTGTCCTTGTAACAAATTGAATTTCCCAAGTCTTCAAAGGAGAAAGGGGACAAACTCAGCAGCCTTCCATAAGAAGTACAAAAATTCCACACCATCACAATATTCCCAACACAGTCCATGGGTACACTGAAATCCCTGCAGGGGTTAGGCCTCTCCGTGAGAAGTTGATCTTCCTCTGTAGGTTGCACTAGCAAGTCCTCAATGGGATACTTAATGGATTGAGCGTCTGTATTCTCATTCCCTATCATCCAAAAGGCAGGTAATAAGAATGAGAATAAGGAGCACCCTTTAACTCCAAGGTGAAGAAATGAAAACAGCATATCTTCAAAGAACAATGAAGGAATTTGAAAGACTGACATGGAGAAAAGAGAACTATATATGACACAAACAAACAAATGTGCCTGAGACACAATAGGAGAATATAATTTTCTTTCCTGCATTAGAAATAATCAGGCATGGATGGCACATGGAACTCATACAGAACGACATGGAAAAAGAATAGGTAACAGTTTACATCCTAAATCCGAAAATGCAATGACTGCGCATTACCTCCATTGGCACTTTTTCCTGCTAATAATGGCGCAGTCGTCATCTTATTCCTCCGCTTATATACAATAATCTCCTTTTCAACTGGTTCCTAAGAGAATCAACAAAAAAAGAAAAAAAAAAGGTCAGGGATATAAGTTCCCTAAAGAAGTCAAGAGATGGGTCAGAAGCAGCACATTGATGAAGCTTACCACAGGTTTTTGCTTATCCTCACTTCCTTTTCTTTTATTGTAGCAAACAACAAGCCCATTCTGTATGGATATATTAGGTTTGAGCTTTGCAGGGGGGTCAGTCAGGATTCCATGCTTCTTTGCCAAACTATCATGCAGGACCCAAGGGAGACTCCGGTATGTAGAATCTCTGATAAAAGACTTAAGAAGTCGTTTACTAAAAGGAGGATCCTTTCTCGTCAATTTATCACCATTTACCAATTCCGTTTCACTCATTTTATGGTCACCATCCAGCCACTCAACCTCATACTGGGTTACTTCAGCATCTTCAATCACTTTTGTGATTTTGCATAGATGCAAACAATCATTCTTCCTTCCATATACTTCAGCGCCCTCCGGAAACGGACCATGAAACTTTGCAGCAATTGAATCAACCAGGTCCTTCAAATTTAGCATGCCTAAGGAGAAATTGAAATTTTAAAGGAAACATTAGCAATATGAAGGGCGAAATTTACGAGGGCGGATCCCAACTCAACATAAATGTAAAAATAGTAGCTTAATTTGAGTCGCGACTTTAATGTGGAGATATTTTGTTTATTCCTCAATGTCATGTTTATGGCATCCCAACTTAATGTCGAGATTCGTTAGGTATTTAAAAGGGTTATGTATTCCGTTTAAGTCTTCTCTCGTTTCATGCACTGCCTGGAATCTTTATAAGTGAAATCTTATCTACCAATAGATAAGTGAGTATAATTACTTGAACAGATCATCAATGAACGAATTACGCATATTCCAAAACTACATGTACAAAAACACAGTAATTTCACAATTTGTATTCAAAGTGAAGTGGTTCCACGTGGCAGTGCCATTAAATACTTTAACGTGGTTGCACCATCTTTGCATCATCTTTTGACACGTCTTACAAATTAAGCAACAAGTCGGTCCAAATAAGATAAAATCAAAGCATTATGCTCATTCATAAGATGACAAAAGTATACCGACACACATATTCTATTGCAAAGGATAAACACAAACAAAAGCGGTGTACTCACTGAATTGAATTTCACGAAGCACAGGAGCTATATACTCAATGGGGATGGTTTGTATCCTTTCCGAAGCCTTCTTCTCAGAAAGCAAGGCCTCTTCATAGGTCAGCTTATTCTTCATCGTGGCTTTACAAGTCCATACATTCATGATGTAGAAGTTAATTCTCTTCAAATACTCGCTGCCACATTTAAGATACACCATAATCAGGATTCAATAACTACAGCAAAAAGGTTACTCCAGCATTGGTACTTCAATGGAAAAACAGAATCTTACTTATAACTTCTGAAGATTTCATTTGTGAAGCGGATCTGGAAGACTTCTTCCTGAGGCTTTAAGTCCTCAGGCTTGTCAACCAAAGGAAATGGTTTCTTTTTATAAAGAGGCATTCCTTCTTGGGTTTCAACTCCCCTCCAATTTCTAATTTCACCTACACAAACAAGAAGAAAACAACAAAAGTACAAAATCACATGGATCAGTCATCCCTAATTCTAAAAAACCCCACGAAATCGCAAACCAACACACTTAAACACAAGGAAAACGTAGAAACATAGATTCTCAAAATCTCCTTCGGACTAAAACTACTAGAATCCGTCCAAAAAACACACATACAACCTAAAAAAACAAAACAAATCACACCAAAATCAAACCCTAGGCAGCAAACCGTACCAAAAAACCAAAAAAGCAATCCAATTTTGACTAACGGGATCGAAATCACAAAACGAGGAGTAACCACTAACATAAATTGAACAAAAATCTCTGCATGCATTGATGCTCTAAACCAATGTAAGCAACAAAACACAGTAAAAACAACAAAAAAAGCGAATTCGATTCAGTTCCAATGCACAGAAAAAATTAAAGTTGTGCAGAACAAGAAATTGAAGTAAAAAAATCAGTTTTCGGCCGTTTCCCGCCAGAAGTGGATTGAGAAGGTGAAGAATTTACCTTTTGGAAGGGGAAGGAGTGGATTGAAGAATGGATTGAGAGGGTTTTCGATTGGGAATGTGTGTGAAATTGTGCGGAAAATAGACAGGGAAGAAAAGGAGGCGGTGAAGAAGTTACGCTATTTCGCCAGTGTGGTGAATGAGACTCACTGACGTTTTTGTTTGCGTTCTCTCTCTTTTGTTTTTGATTCCCTCTTGTAACTCCGCCTATTTATATTGAATGACTTTCGATCTCTTGCTTGCTTTTTTCATTACTCTTTTTTATTTCTTTATTTTTACCCCCATTTTTCATGAAATTGTGTGTTTCTTCACTCATTTGTATTTGAATAGATATGTTATTTTAGTTGCCTTTACCGGTGTAAGCTAATTATAATGGGATTTATGGGTTAATTATTAGTTACTCCACGATTTTATCTGTCAGCTCATAATACAGTCTGTATAACTGAAACTTGATGGAATGACGAAAACTTTATGATTATTGTGAGCGTGATACTATGATACTGTTTGAAGAGCATGCCTGGTCGAGCAGTTTGAAAGCTTCTATGTATGGATTCAGAATTTTTATGTTGCTATACTCTTTGATGAATAGCAGGTCAAATCAAGCGGGTCGAAAGCTTCTATGTACGAATTCAAGATTTTTATTGATAAGTCGAGGGATTGTGCCGGGAATGATATGGTGATCCATTGGATGATATACAAAAAGTTGGTATGGTTTTGGAAACCGAGTTGGGGGCGTAAAGAGTGGGGGGGGGGAATTATAACCGCCAAGAAAAGTTTTTGTATTATACGTGGAGGTGATTTGTTCCAATGATAAGGGGCAAAATCATAACCCACAAGGAGACAAGAAAAGAAGAATGATCATATGTAGTTGCATGAAGCGGTTACTGTAATACACGTAGAGGTGATTTGTTTCAATGATAAGGATCAAAATCATAACACACAAGGAGATAAGAATGATCGTGTGTAGTTGCATGTTGCGCTCAGTGCAATACACGTGCTAGCTATAAGATAACTTGGAGCGTCACTGTTGCATGACCCGGCATCGACAAGCATAGAATTTATGATTTAGCATATAATGGACATGATATTTCGCTTACCACGATATTATTTTAATGATAATCTGAAGGCCAACATGGATATGATAACCGGTTTTTATTTATTAAGCATCGGGAAAGGTATTACTATATAAACGAGTATTGCCCTAATGCTAAATGACTAGATAAAATGGACATATTAAGTTGTTTTAAGGGGCAAATAACATGAATGACCGCAAGTAGTTACATGATGCAATTAGCGTAACACACACGTGGATGTGATTTGTTCGATGGTATGCGTGAAATTAAAAACGACAAGGAAATAAGAATGATCATGTGTAGTTGCATGTTACCATTGGTGTAAACAGTGCTAGCTACAAAATAACCTAAAATATTAGCAATGCACGACCATAGACAAATTAGAATTTCGATATTTATTGATTGACCGAAAAAGACTTTAGTCAACATGAGTAGTATGACCGTTTTATTGCGCCCTATAAGAAATAAAACGGAGCAAGTCTAAATATTAAGTTGCTTTAAGGGGGTCGGGTCAAGCTCTAATAGTGTGAAGTTGGCTAAAAAAACAGGATTTCCT
>JAYMSH010000428.1:0-11323 GCA_036897905.1 Aragoa cleefii | reverse complement strand
AAAATAGAGAACAAACCATACCAAACATAGCAAAAACCAGAGAATTTTACAATAAACAAACATCAAAAGAATCGAACGAAAGGGCGAATTATACCGTAATTGGGGGATGTCCGTCTCACATGAAGCTTACTACCGGGCCGTCGTTTCTTCCACTCCATTCCTTTTTCTCGATTTTGCAGAATGAGTCAGGTTTGATTTTGGGGGAATTTGGGAATTAGGGTTTTCTATGAATTGGGGGGAAATGAAGTGAAAATGGAGGGAAGGTTGTTCATATATGGGCGGACGGATCACGGACGAATTAGGGCGGCCTTAGTTCGCCAAAATGTCACGTGAAACACACGTGTAACGGCGAAAACTAATGTCTTTGACAGAAATCTGTAACTCGGAACTGAGTCACAAAGGTTCTACGGAGTTTTGACATTTTCGGAAGATACTGGATGATGGCGCAAAAACAGAAAAAGGTTTACGGGGAAAATAAATTTTTTCCTCTTTTTTTAGTGCTTTTTTTCAATGAAATGTGGTAAATTTCTTTGAAAGTTTCTCCTTTTTTTCTTTGGTTTATTGCACTTAATGTCCGACTTTCTGACGTTTCGACTCTCACAAGACGGACCCTATTTCATCTTAAAGAGTTTGTTCTTATAGCTGTCGAACCCATAAGGAAAGTTCCAAATAAAAACAAACAGTTCTGTAAGCCCATATAAATTCTCACCCCGCAAAAGATGAAAAACAGATTGAATTGTAGTTGTAGAGCGCACTAAATCGTCATTGTTCCTTTGATATTGTAATTGCTGCAAAACTTCCTGGGTGGGCTCATTTAAAGCAGACGATTGGAGTAGACATCGACTTGTACTACACGCGCAAATTTGCCTTTCACATGTTGTACGTACCTGAAGATTCAAATCCTTATTGTAGCAGATGTCTAATTTATTTGGTGTTGCTTGTGGATAAAATATTCTATCCTTTTTCCTCACTCGCTATTTCTCTCATACCGAGTTTCAAGATTTTCAGTTGGGTTTGTGGGGGTGCTTTGATGTTGGGTGTGGGTGTGGGTGTGTGAAGACGTAGACAGTGGTTTTGGGGTGGAGGTGGTAGCTTGGGGGTTCACTTGAGGTTTTTAAAATTTTCAAGGAGTTCATTTTGAGATTTGAAGTGATTTAGGAATTTGTTGCAATTTTTTAATAAGTTTGACTAATGTTAAATTCAGTCCTTGGATTTGACTATTTTATTAAAAAACATGATATCATATTGCAAAAGTTTAGAAAAAAAGCCAATTTTTTCAAGAATTTTTGAAAAATCAGTCCACACTGACCATTGCCTAACATGACCCTTATTTTTTATGAGAAGAACAACAAACAGGGCTTATTCTTTCGCATCTAGAATTCTTCTTTCGCATCCAGGCTTATTGTCACACCACGTTCTAATTTTGAAGACTTGGATGAAGCTTGCACAATTTTGAAGAAGTACGAGACTTAATTGCAAGAAGTATGTGACTAATTTGTAATAGGTAGAAGGTAGGAGTTTATAGTATTGTTCTAGAATTCTTCTAAAACTCTTCTAAATCATTTGAAACTTGTAAATCTTTATAAATGTATAATTGTAGCCATTAAATTAGATTGATATCCACTATCCATTTAAGATACGATTTTGTATAAATAGGTTTTTTAGCCACTCCATTTAATCATCAAGTAATCAAGCAAGTATTTTAGTATTCAATTATCATCACTTACAGTATTTACATTTTCAATTGTTATTTCTTCCTTACTTATGGAGTGTTTGCGTAGGCTTTTAAAAAAGTCAGAATGAACTTTTAAAAGTATCTAATGTGTTGTTTTTGGCTTTTCTGTTGGTTAAACTACTTTTACTTTATAAAATTCCAAGCATAAACCAAAAGTTAAATTTACAAACAGTACAAAAATGTTCAAAATCCATAAAAAAAAAGCCAAAAGCACATTTCAAAAGCTCTTGCAAACACCACCCTAGTAACTTGGGTGAAAGACTTACTAGTTAGACTCGGGGCGATCTAACTAGTGCCACACGGGCTTGAAGATTTTCAAGGAGTGAAGAATCATCCCATGACATATTGCTCTTATATGTTTTGGAACAACTCTGATTATATTTTGATATTGAAAATTTAGGGTCTTTCCTAACAGATTTATTCTCTGATTCGAGTGTGTCGCTCGTATTTGGTGTTGATTCATTGTAATATTAACATGTTTATCTTATTGTTCGGTTATTTGCTTCCACTTTACATCAAGTTACGTTAGAGTCAGGAATTTACCCGGATCATTGTCTTCTTGAAAAAAGAAAAATGATTGAGCATGAATCGGCGACGTATGCAACCACCAAGGTGTTGCCGTACTTTATTGGCGACTTGTTCGAGGATATGAGATTGGGTGTAACCTTCCAATCAATTGAGGAATTTGCAACAGAGAGTCATAACGGCCAATCTAGCTATGGGGCAAAGCATACTTCTTCCATGATTGACTACACACCTGGCCATGGTTGCTCTAATATGATGTTGAGTGATAATCAGATCTTATTCAACACATACATGATCAAGTTATGATGTCATCAACAGGTCATGGACATTACATAATGAGATCGATGGTGATGAGCTTGATTTAAACGTGTTGATACGGGAAGACGGGTTCGACGAATATGTTGGATCTTCGTTCAATTGGTTTCCTTTTTAGGATGCAATTTATCGATCTATGGAGGTAAATAAGTTTAATTTTTCATATGAAGTGAAGAATTTAATTACGCCTGGAGTTTATGAAATTTTTCGATCAAGGTGTATAATTATGGGAAAATCATGTGACTTTTGTGATTGATAGTGGTTACTGTGAAAACTTGATTTATTGAACTGTAGTTGTAAAGGCTGGATTGTTAACTATACCACATCCGGAACCATATAAATTTGGCTAATGAGGTCTAGCTCAATTGATGAAAGTTGAGGCCCCAAGACTCTCATTATATAAGATGTATTGGGTTCAATTCTTGCGACTGTAGTTTAGTTTTTTGATTTTCTTTAATTTTCTCCGAATGGAACCCCTTGCCAGTTCCTTCAAATGGAGCACTTTAATCGAGTATTAGAGTAATTTATGAATTGATACGGTGAAATATGTAATCATCTCAAAAACATATTTGGGGGTACTCCCATCGAATTGAACACAAAGGGCTCAGATCAATAAGCCTAATCTATCTTGCCCATTTTACTTCTCTTTCTGTTATTAAATTACACACCTCACTATTAGTTCAATCTTTTAGTAAAAATTGAATTTTGTCAGTAGTATCAGAGTATTTGACTCATGACCAAATCTGAATTAAATCTCGTTATTGACAAACTCTATCCATATTAAATACGAGACCTACCCCATTCTCCTCACCCCCTTTGTTGTTGACCAACTAGCCCCGTAAAACTAGTTGTTCTCATCTCTAAGTTGTTGACCAACTAGCACGGTAAAATTAGTTGGAAGATAATGAATCTAACGAATTTGGTTAAGCTCGATCTAGGTAATAACTTTGGACACACAACTGACTCCATTTTATCAATAAATCATACAAGTGAAAGTTAAAGGAAGCCCATAAAGACCAAAATCCTTTCTTCGTTCCTTACTGTCTCTGCAAACCGTTACCAATTTTACTACTTCCTTGAATATCAAGCATTTAATGCATTAACTCATGTAGCAGCTTTCACCATCATACACACATCTTAAATTGTCTGTTTCAAGATTTTGTGTTCTTGACTAGTACATTTACTAGCTGTTTAGCTGTTTCACTGCATTTCTGGGAAAAAAATTGCTGTGAAAATGGAAGCCAAGTGAAGGTTTTTTTGGAGATCAGTGAAAGAGCTTTTGGTACGCTATTGTTCTTTATTCTTGTAAAGTGTGGTTCTTTGTATCCGTTATAAGTTGAGAACGTTGTTTTATATGGAATGTCATCTATGTGTTCGATGATTTGTCTAGCTGAGAAATGTAGTAGCCTTGTGATGAAGCCCTTTTATTTGAAAGATGTAAAATTTCTGTTCTTGGTGTTTCTTGAAATATGGCTATTCACTTTTCTTGGGAGAACTGGGTATAAGTTTGAAGATAAATGTAATTGTTATGGTGAAGAATTAAAAATTGAGACTTGCTGAATTAAAATAGCTGCAACACTTGCAACTACTCTACATACTCGGGCAGAGAAATAAGCAGAATGTTTATACTTTTTGCTGGGAAGGTTCTTTGGTTAAGACAACTTTTAGAGTGCCGAATACATGTCTGTGTCTGGTTTTAGTAATCACAGTAACACTGCGATTGCGATTCTTGTGCTACCTCTTATAAGACATTTGCTGTCTAAAGTATATTTTATCTTGCATTTCTAAGTTGCATATGTAATTTAAGTGATCTTGATTGTAAAGAGAGTTGCTAAGATTATTCAGTGTCTTTTCAAGTTGAAGCATCTAGTCTGTGGCAGTTGTATTACATATGTATTACATATGGAAACATAACCATTGTTCACATAGAGTTCTATTTTTCTTTTTTATTTCTAACTCTCTTTTCTTTAGAAGACTGCAAGCTGATAAGTTCGGGATTTTGTTTCTTTTTGCGTAGGTTAAGAGTCTTTTCCATGAGATGGATTAGATGCTTAGCTTGTTGAAGTTGATTTGCCTGGTGTGGAAAATAAAGGTCTTCCATATTGAATCAGTTGCTGAAAGTCAAGACAGATTTAGCAGCGTCGACCAGTTGTATGCACCAATAAAATGACTGCCTCCAGCGTCTCCCAGAAACACAGGAAATTACGCTTTCTGTGACGCCAGACTTGAAAGATGGTAGAATTGTTGCTCATCTTTAGCTTGAAAGATGAACAATCAGAGTATCCATTCCCATTGTGGCGTCAAACCGGAGAATGCTTCTATTTAAGTAGGTAAATTAAAATAAAAGCAGATTCTCCTGAGATTGTCAAGGAGGATTTCGTCAGTGTTCATCCTGATAGTGCCGAAGAGTTTAGAATGATGCAATAGATTTGCAACAAAAGTAATAAATGAAACAATGATGGATCCTTCAAAATCACCCGTAGGTCTGAATTTTATGTCAAAGAAGATCGAGAGCACCGAACTGAAGGTTTCTGTTCAAAGGTCTGCTCAACCGAATATTATATCACCAGGACTTTCTCAGGCTCCATCCGTAGCCCTCTCAAGATACCATGGTGGATCCTCTCTACTTGGTATTACTGCACTGCTGCATGATGATTCCGAGTTTACTATCAGAGATGTGCCTTATCCATCACAGTCACTATCTTTTACATCAGCATCTGCTCCATGCTTGCTGAAGCCAACAAATTCTTCAGTGCCTCTACCACCGGAGCGAATTCTCTCTAGAAACCATTCATTTAATACTAAATCTAAATCTCCTCCCTCTCCTCCACTATCACCATCTCCAGAGTTACCATCGGCACAATCAGTACCTGCACCGCCATCATTGCCACAGCCATCACCACCATTGCCTTCAGGATCCACTCCACCTCCAATGCAATTTACTGATAATATGTTTGTTTTAAAACTATCAGATTCTCTGTCTGGGGAACCAGTAACCTCACTGTTGCAAGTATCGAGACCACACCCATCACCACCACCTTCACTGGTATCATCAATAGCTCGGCCACCTCCTCCTCCTCCACCACCACCACCACCATTGCAATCAGATTGTCAGCCTTCCTTGTCTTCCAACTGCAGGTCTTTTTCTATAACTTCTCCCATTTCAGGGACAGCTCTGGCTGCCTTTGTTGACCAATCATCACGTCTACTTCCATTTTCGGGATATAGCTCACTTTCTTCGACTATATACTCACCACCACCACCACCTGTTCCTAACTTTATCCAAGAGGAAAGTTCCGCTAGGGATGGCCGAACCACAGTTTCTATACCCCCTGCAGCTCCTCAGTCTCCCTTCTCAGAGATAGCTTCCACCGCCTTTGTTGACCAATCATCAACCCCTGCAGCTCCCTCGCTCACTCCACCTCCATTTTCGGTATCAAACTCTGCTTCTTCGTCTATATGCTCAGTACCACTACCACCACAACCGGTTCCTAGCTCAATCCAGGAGGAAACCTCCACTAGGGATAGCCAAACCTCAGTTTCTACAACTCTTGCTCCTCAGACTCCCTTCTCAGTGATAACTTCGACTCCCTTTGTTGACGAATCATCAACTCTTGCAGCTCCCTTGCTTCCTCTACTTCCACTCTCGGGATCAAACCTAGTTTCTTTGTCTATATGCTCAGAGCCACCATTACCACCTGTTCATAGCTCTATCCAGGAGGAAACCTCTGTTAGGGATGGCCAAACCACATTTTCCATACCCCCTGCAGCTCCTAAGGCCTCCTTCTCAAAGATAACTTCAACTGATTTTGTTGACCAATCATCAACTCCTGCACCCCCCTTGCATCCTCTGCCTCCATTGGAATCAAATTCAATTTCTCCGTCTATTTTCTCACCACCGCCGCCACCTGTTTCTAGCTCTATCCAGGAAAAAACCTCAGCTAGGAGGGTCAAAACTGTTCCGCCTCCGCCCTCCACTTCTGAAAGGTTTGTCAAAGGCTGGTGGAAATATCCCTGCACCTCCCTTGGGAACAAAGGGAAAGTTGCAATCGTTGTCAGCTACAAGAGCTCAGTCTCAATCAAAGAAGACATCCCTCAAACCGTATCACTGGTTGAAGATAACAAAGGCTATGCAGGGCAGCATATGGGCTGAGGCACAAAAACCAGAGGAGGCTTCAAAGTATGATACCATATGTTATTTTACAAATTGTTTTTATTAGTAGTTATATATATTCATCTACTAGAAAACTATGCCAATTGTTGACAACATCTTCTCTTGACTCACGCTAATCAGAGCTCCGGAGTTAGACATGTCTGAAATCGAGAGTCTTTTCTCAGCCAGTTTTCCAAATTCAGAACACGGAGGTGGTGGCAAAACAAGTAGGCGTGGCTCGTTGCTCAAATCAGACAAAGTACAATTGGTAAGTTAGCCTTAAGTTTTCCATACTAAGTGCGTGTAATTTTGGATTAATTGTTACTTTACAATATTTAGATTCTATGCAGCATGACGTTGTATATCCTTGGCCCCTCTTTGCTGAGTAAGATGCATGTTCTGGCTGTTAAGTTGTGCCCTTTTACCTCCTGAGTTAGTTGCCCACATTGTACCTATTGGCTGACCAAAATTAAATCCCCAGTTATTCTACGAACTTCGCTAAAATGCTATCAGCAAAATTTGACATGGAAAGTGCAAATACTGATTGAATTTTAACATTAATTTAGTGAGTTATAATGTTCAGCAGTATTACTGTCTGATTGGTTAACCGAAGTATTGAGAATCCACTTCGATCCGAATTGCTGACGTTGGAAAATATTCTATGTCAATCTCATATCTTAGATACTGACATACTTTTAGCTTATTTCATTAAAAATATGGTTCATGAATACTAGTATCCTTGTAATCTCATGAAACTGTTACTATTTCCTGTAGATTGACCATCGAAGGGCATGCAATTGTGAAATAATGCTGAAGAAAGTTAAAGTCCCATTGTCAGATTTGATGGTAGGCTAAACTCTAAATCTCTTGGAGTTCTACGTTTTTTTATTTTTTATTGTATATTATTAATTACGCGTAAAACCTATATGCTTACGACGCAATACTATAGTATCAGGTGACCGAATCTAGGAAGCATCTTTTCCGATAGATACATGATTCAGACTTCAACCACTGTCGTTAGTGGGCTGCAGCGCTCTTATGCTTAAAACAAGTTAATGCTAACATATCATAATGGATGTGTAAAGGATGATTACGTTTTTCTGTGAACCCCTTGTCATTTAATGGGTGACCTCTGGGGAACTACTTATAAATTTGTGAAGTTGCGATACTTCGACATGTTTACATGTAATGAAGAGCTTATCAGATTTATGAAGTTTGTTTCTCATTGAACTGAATCATGCAAGTCAAAACAAGAACTCCTACCCATTTGGATATTCAGGAGCAGAGATACTCCTAGAGAGATCCATGTGTAGTGGTAAGAAATGATTAATAAGGATATCAGATCTTATTGATGTTGCTCAAGTATTATATTACCAGGAGATATGATAGGATTCAGGTTCACACCGACCAAAACTTCATGCCAGAAAAATTCGACCTGAGCACAAGTCATCATGTCCTCAGAATCTAAGATGTACCAGGAAAGAAAAGTCCACAATAACCCATTCTCTAGAAACAGTAGGTGTTTAATACATCCCCATTCTCACTAATGTCATGGTTTTTTCGTTACATATCACCTGTTAGTTCTTTTTTTTTTTAATCTGGAGATTTATAGTTCTTTTGTACTAAATTTTTACAGATGCGGTAAATTTTTGTTCTTCTCCTAAACTACTATGCTAATTTTTCACATTTCTTATTCAATATTACTGTTATTTGGAGTAACATCGTCTCATTGTCTACAAGTCTTTATCTATGTAGTGGAAGGTTGTTATAATTTACTTGTTCTTTTTTACCCTTTGATTGTTGTATGGTCTATCCTCCACAGAACTCAATCCTTGCTTTGGATGACTTGGCATTGGAAATTGACCAAGTTGACAATCTAATAAAATTTTGTCCAACTAAAGAAGAAATTGAACTCCTTAAGGTATCACGTAACTTGATCCCATACCATTTGTCTCTGAAAAGATGCATTGTATGTCAGTTAATTACTCACAGTCTGTTTCGCGCTCCTTTCAGAACTACCAAGGTGACAAGGAGAACCTTGGAACGTGCGAACAGGTGAATAGAACTCTGCTGTTCTTTCCTTATCTAATGAATCTGTAAGTAAACTTGTGCAATTGCAATCTGAGGGAAGCCAGATAATCACTTTATTCAAGAAAGTTACTCCTATTTTCATCATGCACTCATCAATACAACAGAATCCGATTATTCAGTTGCGGTTTCAAGTTTAGTGTCCTGCTCCTACCCGGTGTTTTAATACCAGGAAAATAGACACCATGTCAAGCTCTCACTATGACGAAAGTAACTTAACTAGTAGCATATCTAGATCCTCTTGTAGTCGTATAACATGTATTCGCCCTGATTCGTTGCAGTTTCTCCTGGAGTTGATGAAAGTTCCTCGTGTGGAATCCAAGCTTAGAGTTTTCTCTTTCAAAATCCAATTTTGGTCCCAGGTTAGAAGAACCACACCCTGCAATTTTAGTTCTTTGTCGTTTGTTAGGGCTGTGCGTTTTTCTTTTGGTTTGAGTTATCAATTTTATACATCAAGGTCTCATTATTCCATTTTCAGGTATCTGATTTACGAAACAGTTTGAAAGTCGTGAGCTCTGCGTCTGAAGAGGCAAGCAAATTTTCTGTTTTCTATTTTTGTTTTCAAAGAACGTGTTTACCTAAATGCCGTTTCATCAGGTCAGGAATCATGCAGACTATCCTTTCTCTGGATAATGCTCTAAATCATGGAACTGCAAAGGGTAGGTACATAATTTCATTTGGTTCTAGTCATTTCGTTTTCATCAATGAGGTATGATATTTATTCGACAGGTGTAAATCAGTCTAGAAAAAGCTCAAGATCCTTCTTTGTTTAAGTTTAAATGGAATGATATGTAATTTCATTCTTCAGGTTCTGCTGTTGGATTTCGCCTGGATAGTCTTCTAAAACTTACCGAAACAAGAGCCCGTAATAACAAGTTGACTCTTATGCACTATCTGTGCAAGGTACACACTATGTTTACGTGCCGATAGTTTCTGTTGCCATGACATTTAAATTGATAATTACATTTCCATGATTTGTGTCATTGGTGCTGTCTTTATCTTACTATGACATTACAAGTTTGACCCCATACCATATATGACTCAAGGTGCTTGCTAAAAACTTGCCAGAAGTCTTGGATTTTCAGAAAGATCTCATAAGTTTAGAGGCTGCATCAAAGGCGGACTTCTTTTTCATTTTTACTTTATGTACCAGAATCACTTCCCATTAACGTGGAAAGGCTCTCTGATGCAGATTCAGTTGAAGTATTTGGCAGAGGAAATGCAAGCTACTTACAAAGGGCTTGAAAAGGTTGCACAAGAACTGACTGCTTCTAAGAATGATGGTCGTGTGTCAGAACATTTTTGCCAGGTAGCGTATTTAACTTGGGTGAAAAATGATTTAAGTCTTACTTCATAAAGATCGCAACCTGAATAAATGTCACGATATAACCAGGTGCTGACCATGACCATCTGAGCTCCTTAACAAAATAATTGAAACTTTCCATTTCTGTCAAGATATAATAACTGAAGGAGGCTCGTTTTTCTCTTGGAAAACCTTCTGCTTCATACTTAGTGGCAAAAGGGGACAAGATGAAAAATATGTGAAGTAATAATGCTAATGCATAAATCAAATCCGGAAAGTTCATGAAAACTGAGACAGCTGAATGGTGACATGAGTTAAATGGCGAAAAATTGAGAAAGATGAATTGTGATGAGAGGTGAATGACGTAAAAAGTGAGAGTAGATCTTACAAATATGTTTATTCAAATGAAACTCTAAGAGAACGTATGTTTAACTGAAAAATCCCTTGGTCTTCTTACTATAATCCTCGGAATCCTTATAATGAGAGGAATGCATAACTTTCATATATTGTTCATTTGCAAACAGTTCGACTTCCTGTCCTATTTTCTGTGTCATACAATCTGATTTAGAGGATAACTAGTTCTCCTTTGATTTGTTGTCCTCATTCTCTCTTGAGAATATTTGTTGTTTCCTCTTAATATGTTACTTTGCTTTCTAAACATTAATTTATGGGAAAATCCAGACTTTGGATGAGTTTCTTGGATCTGCTGAGGCTGAAGTGCGATCGGGAGTGGTAATTTCTTTAACTTTTGAGTTTCTTGTACCCTGGTCATGTTGCCTGAGTCGGAAAACCTTTTCAATGGATATTTGGACCTCAATCTGATAAGTTTCCAATGCTACTCAGGGGAGAACTGCAGATGCACTGGTACTTTATTTTGGGGAAGATCCAGTTCGTTGCCCGTTTGAGCAAGGTACTTTGTTATCAGATTTGTCATTTTGGAGGGAAAGAAAGAGATCCTATTCTTTAGTATATTTCTATAACATTGGTGCTCTATTCGATGTCTTTTAATCTCTGAATCTAGCCTGAGATGCTTTGATCTTCCTTCGCAATGTTTCGACATGCATAAGCATCCGACCATCTATGATTGTTTCAAGGATTTATTTCTATGAATTAGGTCTCACTATTTCTTTCTTTTCTCCCTCTTTTAAAAACTGTTTTCCAGATTTGTGGCTATAAACCTTTGTTTAGTTTACTCTGTAACAAG
>JAYMSH010000427.1:0-11324 GCA_036897905.1 Aragoa cleefii | reverse complement strand
TTTCCAAATGAACAACGTTGATTGATAAAATAAACAATATCCTCTTTTAGCGCCATCAAATTTATTCCTTTTACAATAATGTAAATCTAACTTTGGTTGTTAATTAATTAACTTCCAAATATAAAGTCGCACTAAATATAACTTCCAAATATAACAATGTGAAATTGTGCTGATTGGTGCTGATTGGATTCTTATTTAGGTAAATTAGTAAATCGATCTGTTATTGTGTCTTAAATTATTCATCTGATTGAGGCTGATTGAATTCTTGTTTAGATAAGTCAATAAATCAGTCTGTTATTGGCCCTTAAATTATTCCTAACATTCACTTATTACACATAAGAATTAGATTTTCCCAGAAAATGACATTGGGCTATTATGTAGCATGTTACTCTGATGTGAAGGCATATGAAGGTTGCTTAGAAATGATGCCGAACAAATTGATACTTAATGGATAATTGTAGTTGTCACCATTACGATGCCAAATAAATGTAGTTGTCCCCTTCCTGGTTGTGACCCCAGAGAGCGCCACGTACAGTTACTTGTGACTGAAGACGGATCAGACAGGTACAGTACGTTCTGCGAGAGTAACTGACCCCAACTCTTGTTGATTGTCATCGCGAAGGATACTGTCATGGGAAACAAATACTGTCATGGGAAACTGCATGCAATCAAACTTGATCAGGAATTTAGTTAAATCAGTGGGTCTCTACCGCCTTAATTACGTGGGTCGCGAGGTTAGTCCTTCCTTTATTCAGTATGGAGTGCGAGAGAAAAAATATAACTCCGGACATAAACAGTGAAAAACATAAATATTACGAAATTACAAACAATATATGAAAAAACATTAATTGACAACTTGCCTCACAAAGTTCCAACATTTATTTGTAATCCACATTAGTGGTTGCTTCATGACTGAAGGCAGGACCAGAAGCCCTAGCTATTATTAATTCTCGTTGTTAAGGATATGTAGAGGGTATTAGTGTATGAAGGCATAAGCACGGAGGATGGCGATAATATGGTCTTAGTCATGTATATTCCGTCGAGTATCTTAACATGATCATATGTCTGCGTTGCCCAACTACAATCAAATCTTAACTTGATCCTCTCAAGTTGAAGAGAGGATGCTCCATTCTGAAGATACAAAAAAAAAAAAAAACACCAACTGTGGGTCCTAAATATTTTGACATTTGCACATTCAGTTTTCTTTTAGTATTAATTCATATAGAAAGTATTTTAAATCATCTCAAATATTTAGTATGTTGGTATATCAACGTTATCTTTACATTAATTATGTCTATGAGATATATAAAATTTTTGTTATAAGTAGCTATATTCACATGTATCACATTAAAAAAATAGAAAAGTTGTATCCGAGTATGAGAATAATTGTGCGTTATGATAACAACAAAACATAAGGGATTTTTGAGTTGTAATAATTGTTTAAGAACCAAACACCAAATAGAAATAATATTTGGAAAAAAAAAATTACATGATTGAATATAATAAGTTCATTTGACTGCATTCAATCAAGGAATGTAATATTGATAGTATAATTCAGGGCACTTAAACCTGTTAGTCCACGACACCAAATAAACCCTCAAATGAAAGTAAAGGTTTAAAGCTAACATGCAGTTTCTGTAGACAATCGACTCTAAAATGATAGATTATCAACACGGCATCTGAGAATAGGAACACCAAGATTGTAAATAAATAACGATGCAATAAAACAGAAGTTGATTACTAAACTCCCAATTAAGATTAAAACCAACGCATGAGAAACATGGACTCAACTCCTAATTTTATAGTACTAATAATCAAGATTTCGACCATGATTCATCGAAGGCAGAAGACTCTACCGGAACCTGACAATATTTCAATGACCAATTATCTGTAGTGTTATAAGACTCAAGTAAATAAGATCATTGTATGAATATCTAGTCTACTAAATGATTTGTGGGAAAATTTCTAAATTAAAATGCAAAGTTAAGAATCAAATCGCGTGATCTTTATGGCCATCGATCTTTGCAACATATAATTAAATTTCAAGACATGCTAATTCCATGTAAACAATCATTTAATGAATAAGCAGTGCCTATTCAACTTACCTTATGAAACTTCTCGACTCATTATACATCAGAATAAAGACATTTTGATTCACAATAAACTAAGAATAATGTACTGAGGAACATTGTGATTGTAATGCGGGTTCTTGATGCTCATCAGGTGTAAATTCAACAGCCTTTATCCTTGAAGTTAAATAGTATGTGGTAATCAATAACAGTAGATTCTGAAAGACAATTAAAAAGAACAAAGAAAGATAAAATATCAATTATTTATAAGTGAAATGGCAGACGTGCTTCTGTTGAGAATTGTTTTAGGCAACCATTCGAGGTTTTTAGATTTCTGTTTCATTTTCTTACAGCACAAAAATTATCCCAATTAGAGTGAAACAAATCGCACCGGGAACAGAGGGGCGGATAAAAAGATCACTAAACATTGCAACATCAGAAACTTCATGTTACATAGAATCCGAAAAAATCAACTACAATACGTCATAAGCAACGGGATGCAAAAACCAACACAAAGATAACCCCAATCTCTGTTTTTGTTCCATCAACCGTCAAGGTTGAAATAAATAAATAAAAAAGAACATAATCATAAAATAAAAAGAAATTGTAATAATAAAATAATAATAATATGTTAGACTCAGAATCGTTGACGAAATTAAACATACAAACGGAAGGACACAAATTATCACCAGTGTTACTTAAATATTACTCCTTCTATCACATAATAAGTTGATCATTTTGATTTTTCATAAACAACAATTTTCAACTTTGATCACGAATTATTTCTAAAATATAATGATAAATGATTTAACAAAACTACATTATGAAAATTCACTCCTTAAATTTTTATAATTTATTTCTCTTAAATCATTTTCTGGTATATTTTAGGAGTAATTCGTGGTCAAAGTCGAAAATTATTAATCATTAAAAATTAAAGTGGACAACTTACTATGAAAAGAAGGAATTATATAAAATTAAAGTGGTTTCCGGTAATTTTTAACTATTTGTGTCACTTTTCATAGTAAGTTGTCCACTTAAATTTATGTCAAACCCTAAATGAAAAGTGACACAAATAGTTAAAAATTACCGGAAACCACAAAAAAAAAAAATTGATTCGAAATGAAAATTACCTGACATAGAAAATGGATAGAATGATGGGAAAACCATCTGCAATTATGCGTTCAATTAAGAGAAAACCTGAGAAGAGGACTTGAGATTCCATACATGAGCTTAAAATAAAAAACCAATAAATTTAAAATCCTGGAGCAGCATAAGCATAACTAAAGTTTGAGCAGCCGTGGAATATTGAAGATGCAAAGTTAAGCAGGAAAACGAAGAACCGAGAGAATTCAAATGCTGACGTCATAAACGTGAAGAGACATGAGGATAAGAAGAAAAATTTGTAGTAGAGTGAAGAAATATATATCCCCTTTCTTTTATTTATTTATTTATCTCCGGTTGTTTATACCAATCCATGACCAATACCCATCATCATCATCATCGCCACTGACACTCTTCTTGGTCTTCCTCTCACTCACAGCATCAGTAACTATCTCCAAAGCCGACTCCGACAATACAGTCATATCCCGATCCCTGATTATGCCGCTGCTTCTGATTTCATCGCCTTGGCTGAATCCTACCGAGATTTCGATAATGGTGGATTTCTCGGAGTCTGTTAAACGATTATTCTTAGAGCCCCTGTTAAACAATTAGCTTTTAATATATAACGTGATATATTAATTATTGATGAGTTGCATAACTGTGGGAAGACAATAGAAAACGTGTGTACTGTAATACATTTGATGCTCTTTCCATCCTTGATTGATTATGTCTTGGTGCTATATTGGAAACTTGCTATTTTTCATACTGGTTGTTGACAAAATTTCTTACGTATTTTGAAGGTCTACCTTGCAATAACATCTATAATTAATGCCTAATATAAACATGTGAATATCATGATTTATATTTCCATTCTTGATTGAGTTTGGAAGAATTCAGTGTTTTGACGACGCGGAAATTGTAATTTCATTCCGTAAATAAAATCCCTGATTTGTAGCATCACATTGTTGCGGTCTGCCGATTCTAGTTGATTGATTTTTTCACGAATAGGTATTGGAGGAATAAAATGAAGAACACAGCTACCAGCAGTAATCAACAAACAAAACAGCAGCAGAGCTTCAGTGACCGTTGATCTTAGCTGATGAGATGAAGGAATGAACGGCTTGGATCATTTGTTCTGTTTTTAGTTAATAGTTGCTAGTATAAATACTGAAGTTGTAACTCAGTTTGTAACAACTTTTTGATCAATAACAAATTTTCATTTCTCTCTCTTTTCTGTTTCGATGTTATCTCTGTTGCTCCTCTCCGAGCTTTATCAATGGTGATTGCTTCTTTCTTGATTCACACTTAAATTTTTAACTTGGTATTAGAGCAGTACATCATGTAATGACTCTCGATGATCTTCCGCTGCTACTATACATTCGTTTTGTTTGATGAATTCATCGTCGTATCGAAATATTTGGGTGAATCGAATCGGAGAGCTTTCAACAATGGCGGATGATCTATCAAATCCGTTTTACCTTCACAATAGTGAATGTCCATGCCATAAAATCATCAATCAGGATCTCACTCCAACAAATTACCATGTTTGGAGCAGAGCTATGTTTGTGGCATTAATAACGAAGAACAAAGCTGGATTTATCGACGGAACGATTCCGAAGCCAGCAGTGACCTACCCAAACCATGGAAATTGGCTTCAGTGCAATTACATGGTACTCTCGTGGATCAATCACACTTTATCACATGATATATCAGGTATAACACTCTATTCTGACTCCGCACAGCAAGTATGGGAAGAATTAAAGATGTGTTTTGCAAAAACTAGCAATAATTGTGTGTGTATGTTCGAGCAACAATTGATTGGTACTAAACAAGATGGTGATGTGAGTGTATACTATGCAAAATTGAAGTCGATTTGGGATGAAATTTATGTGTATGAGAATCCATGTGTTTGCATTGTTGATAACTGTCATGTTTTGGTTGAATTGAATAAGAGGTGTGAGAAAAAGAAAGTGATGACTAAATGATAGTTTTGCACAGCTGAGAAATCAGATCTACTTAAGGATCCATTGCCAATGTTAGATGATGTTTTTAACTTGATGTTGCAAGAGGAATCAAATTGTGAACTTACAGCTGGAAGATACATGGTTTCAGAAACTGCTGCTATGAGTCAACCTGGCAATGTGAATTTCAGGCTATTCAGACCAGAAGGAAATGGTATAAACGGTAAGAGCAGGTTTTTCTGTACTTATTGTAAGAAGAACAATCACACAGTTGATAGATGTTTCATTTTGAAGAAAATGACTCATAATGGAAGCCAGAATACGAATTTTAATCAGAATGGGAGTTCTAGCTGGAGTGTTGGAAAAGGTGGTAATGCTAATGCTAATCGGGTTGCTATAGAGAGAGAGTTGAAAAATGAGTCAAGTTCTGTGAACTTGACACAAGAACAATATCAGATTTTGCAGCAGCTTTTCAAAGAAAATTCTGGTTTTATCTTTGGTTCATTTGCTGATGGTTCTGCTGCTGCACATGTGACTACATCTTCTGTTTCTATTTCAACTGGCAATAGTGGTCTTTCTAATGTGAATCAAGCACCATTAGCCCAGCTAACAGGTTGTTCTCTTACCCTTACCCACAACCATTTGTTCTAAATTCCATGTCATTAACTGACAGCACCTGGATATTAGATTCAGGAGCAAGTGATCATATCACACATGACAAAACCTGTTTTACTAATTTGAAGCCCAATCAACCTGTTAAAATCCAACTTCTTGGTGGTTCCATAATCATATCTTCTGAAATAGGGGAAGTGAGGCAATGCCGCTGGAAGCTACTGGTAGCACTACGTCACCCCTACCACGTAAGGCCGAGCAGAGAGTCCTCCATATAAAAGTCTTTCCCATACCCCCCGTAGCCTTACAAAAAGAACACGCCACCCACATCTGCATCCACTGCAGCCATAATCTTATCATACACAGTGCGCTGCTCATCTGTCAGACTCGAATAGAGTCTTGCATGTTCAGCCTTCAACTCAGTCCTGTCATATGCCAGCTCATCAAGGACCACTTTTTTTGAATCGTCAAACATAAAAAAGTTGGTTGGCTTAGGCATGTTGTCCAACTTGGCAAGACTGATGCCGTTTGCCTTGAACAACTTTTCAAAGTCATTCAGAGCAAAGTTATTCATGGAAGGTCAACATCAAATACTATTTAGAACATTTTTCACCATATTAGTCTAATTAAATTGCAAGATGGGAATTAAAACAATGAAAATAAAATAAAGAATGTTTACCAGGATTGTTGGTAATCCTCTGTTGCGTTCGAACAATATCATCCGACATTAGCCACCATGTCTTTTCCCAAACTTCTTTCGTTCGAGACATGGTGTAGTTCACCAACACCATAGCGAAGAAGCATCACATGTATACTTCGGATCCCCAAGAACTTGCTTCCGTGATCGCATCGATGTACTCACGATCGTCATCTAACAAACCCATAGCGAAGCAGGTATCTATGTAGCTTTGGTACAACACACCATTCACAGTCCTAAGATCTTCGTAGCACGTCGGTCCCGGGATATAGTTCAGCATAATCCTTAGGTAATACAACTCACATGAAGAAATGGGAATATGGAAGAGCCTATGCGCCCATCTTTCTTTTAGTCAAAATCCTATCTTCATCATTCCACACGTAGTGTTGCAGGCACTCAATGTACTTCTACACTCGAGCTTCTCAATTTTCTTTGTTAAACTTCATCCACTCCTCAAATTGAGATTCACGAATGGTTTGTTTGACCATAATATTTGAAAGGTAATCCCCTTCATAAAAAATACAATTCTTTCCCCCCTTAAGATGGAAAGATAATCGCTCGATGGGAGGTTTTTGATGTGTGATGTCAAACAGAAAAGTAATAAAGTTCATCAAAATGGCTCTGACTATTACCATGCAAGTCTCGAAGTATTAGATTTCATGCAATTCAACGTAAAGAGTAGCCAAAAGATGAATTGAAATATTAAATAAAATTGTGGTTCCGTTTTTTTCTTTTTTCTTTTCTTTTTTAATTCTTGCCTGTGCTGAATTTTACTAAAAAGGAAAAATTGTTAATTTACAAATAGCATTATACTTGTGTTATACTTACTTCAAATTTATTTAATGGCCCAGATTTAATCAAGTGGATTTGAATGGTCAGAATTTGAAGTACAAAAGAACCTGATATTAAATTAAGTACAATAAAACCTGATAATAGAATTGACCCTTTATAAATGTTTAATTTATTTTTTGTAAATGAAAATGAGATTTTTTAGACAATCTTACTCTTTCGTGTGAATAAAATCACTTTATACTGAGATGAGCGGTCCAAATTCAATTTCCTAATCTAAACTGACACGTGACATTAATTTAAAAGCGACCTCCTTGGAGATTGTTACGAAACCGACCTGAGAATAAAAAAAAAAGTCCTTTTATCATTTATTTATTTTTATATTAGTCAATAAAATAATAAAATTGTTTCGAGTCTTTTCATTTTTAAGTTGCACCATGTTGTCAAATTTGTAATACATCATCTACTTGATGGAAATTAGTGCCGAATAATCCCCCAAGTTCAATAGTTTTGTGATCATATATTTAATCATGCGACATAACTATTTATAATATTAAATTAACTCAAAAAAAAATTCTTAATTTGCAATTATTTTTTAATTTCTCAAACGCACGGAATCATGCCGTTGAACTCAATCATTTTTCTTATCAGAAATTTTCTTTTTCTCACGTAATGAAATCAATTCAAATTTATTTATCTTTAATTTGCACCGTAACGTTCAATTCATTAAGCTTTATAAAATTGCGGCACCGAATAATCTCTTCGAGGTTTTTCTTACTCTTGTTTAGATAGTAAAATTTTCAAATAATTCAAATTCTTCACCATTTATGGTCTCAAATTGTTTTAACCGGTAGAAATCATTATTTTGAATCTAAAAGAAGAACCTTTTAGAAATTAACAAACATAATGATCACGTCTAAAAGCAATTAAAGAGTCAATAACCAAATATAATATACAATAAAGGCCGTAAACAATCACTGTTATCCTTAGTTTGTGCCTTAATGGGAATACTATCAAATTTTTAAAATTTATCCGAAATAATCTAATTGATATTAATTTTCCCTTTAAATTTTGTTTTATCTATTTTGAAACATGGTTTTTTGAACGTTATTATATAAGTACGTGAAAAAAGTTTTGTTGTATAATGTATTGCTACTACTATATCTATCTAAGCTAACATTCAACACTAAAATATGCCCATAATCCTCCCTCCCTCCCTCCCTAGTACGTGAGCATGCCTAATTCATTTAAGACTAATTATCTCTAGCTCGTTTATATGGAAATGGAAAAACTGGAAGCTTAAGATAAATTGCTTACAATCATTTTCGCCTTGTCTCCCATATATGAAAACTGAACAGAATAAAAGAAAGAAAGCTCTTCTTAAACTAATTTCTGGCAATGAATATTCTTGGAGAAACAAGGATCGAGAAGATGGTGGTGGAGGCTCAGCCCATGTAAAGTTGAAGAACTGAGGTTGCTGCACTGACTGAGATGTTGCTGTTCTGTTATGTTTGTGAAGCAAGATCAACAGAAACCGTGGGATCAAAGTTTTGTTACAAATTAATGGTGTAGATTAAATGTTTGAGTTAGTTGTAGAGTTGCTATAAATATCAGAAACTGTTGTTGTAATTGTAACAACTTAGCAATTCAAATTGATCTTTGCCTCTCTTTCTCTCTCTGTTCTGTTTTGTCGATTATCAGAGCTTTGCTCTATCTGATCTTCTTCCATGGCTGTCTCTGCCTCTGTGTAAGCTTCTTTGTTTTCTACAAATATCCATGCTTGTTGAGAAATTCAAGTTGCCCCCCCCCCCCTTAAGTGATGTTATAACATTTACAAACACCGTGAAGGAAAAATATCTGGCCAGCCGTGCTCTATAGCCATATCCATCACAGACAAATCTCTTGCCAACAGTGCTCTATGACAATATCCATCATACATCTCCATAAAAAAACTCATCTCACCTCCATCTCCATCTCCATCTCCAAGCCAACACATGTCCATCTTTATCGCTCACTGTCATTCCAAGCCCGGCATCATCTTGATTCCTTCCACTTAAAACGTTAGAATTTATTATGATCATATCGTGTTTTGGAGGGGACCAAATGTTGGAAATTACTTCACCAATTCTCCCAGAGACAGTCTTTTAAAAATTATTATTTTATTATAGACGTTATTATAATTTTTTTCGCACACACTAGAGTTTCGGCTCTATTTTTCTTTCCCTCTCTTTTCCTCTCTTTCTTTCTTCTTTTCCTCTCTTTCTTTCTTCTTTTCTTTCTCTCTCTATTCTTCTCTTCCTTGCTCTTGGCTTGAATTGAAGCTCTCTCCCCCTATTTATAGGTGAGCAAAGTTGGTGGTGAGGGCTAGGAGGGAGTGATCTTGGCCTTTGATTTTTGGATGGCTTGGATCATCCTACTTGCTCCCCAAGGCTTTTAATCTTAGCCCTTCATTTGGTTTCTAGTTGTATGGTTGTGATCCATCCTTTTCTTCACCAATTATCTTGTACCACAATTCTTTAGTCTTGAAGCTTCCTTTGTTCCTCATTGCCGGCCACCCTTCCTCTTTCTAGAGGGTTCTTGAAGCTCTTTGCACAATCCACAAGGTTCTAGAATCTTCCGGTAGTTTCCGGAACCTTCTTCGAGTTTCCGGTTTATTCGTACGGCTTCTAGAAACTTTTGGAACCTTCTATACATATGTCAACGCTTCCAGAAACTTCTAGACTCTCCCGGTTATTCGTACGATATTTACAATATTTACGGTTTTTCCGAAAAATTGAGTTTAAATATTTAACACAAATTACCCGGCTGTGAGCAGCACCCGGACTCAAGAATTGTTTCTTGGCTTCCTCGAATTTCTTAAAGTAGCTGGCAACAAACTGGACTGGATCTTATCGGTCAAATCCTCCAACTCCATTAGCAATATTATTCATGTTGTTCCTGCCTTCTTGCACATGCAGAAATACACGAATAAAGCAAATACTTTCATCAAGAATAAAAAAATGTGTAAGAGAAACTTGTATTTTATGTCCTCAACAAGACTATAACCGTGTAACTATGTGCAAGAAACTTAGGGAATCAACATATTTATTTGGTTGCAATCATCTATCTATCTTCGTGAGCTGTTTCATATGTTAAATCCAAACACGCAAACACAATCGAGTGCAATCATAATAATTCACAAAGCAACATTGAACGTAAGGTACTAAGAAGAAACCACATAATAAAACTGAAGAGAAACTAACAAGTACACATTAATTAAGCGTTTAGGTATATGAAGTCTTTCCGCAGAGAACACGTATTTGAAAAAGTTTTGTCTTATGGCAACACTATCACGACACTTCTGCTTCAAATTTTATAGATCCAATCACAAAAACCATGAAACATATTATCCAAAACCGAGATAGTCAATCACCTGATTTCAGTTTTGCAAGATAGCAATTTTGCCGGCTGAAGTGGCACTGCGGCATATGAATCCATCTCACTAATAACCCGCTGCGCTCTGAAAGGATTCAACAACAAACAGAATTTCAATCAACCGCTAAATCATCCATCATATTCATTCTATGGAAATCAATAACTTTCTGGTGGAAACAAAATAGCTTCCGGTGTAAAACATTTTCATGATCAGGGATCGAGTAATACAGAAGATTGGGTGATTTCGTTCTCGACAATTTGCAAAATAGAAAATTGGGTGATTTGGAGTAATTGACAGCAAATCGATTTGAATGCATTCTTAAATAGATACAACTGAATAACTTGCTTTCTAAATTCCCGGTCTAATTGTCTAAATTAATAATGATAGGCTTCAACATTAGTCTTGATATTTAGCAACTTGTTCCTAAAATAACTCAATCAATAATTTATTTTTTCCTAAAATATGAGATTCACTATAATTCCGCCTTTATAAGATATTCTTAAAAGACGGACCGGTGTAATCTGCAAGATTGTATAAATTATTGGAATTCCTTTTATTTTTTTCATGAGTGATATATATGCTTTCCAAATGAACAACGTTGATTGATAAAATAAACAATATCCTCTTTTAGCGCCATCAAATTTATTCCTTTTACAATAATGTAAATCTAACTTTGGTTG
>JAYMSH010000426.1:0-11324 GCA_036897905.1 Aragoa cleefii | reverse complement strand
TCGATCAAGTTGAACACAAATTAATAATTATGAGAGCTAGGGTTATTATATTAATTAGAGGGTCTTACGTGGTATTGGACAATGGAAAAAACTTGGCCTTCCCTGATCTCAAGACCTGAGAGGTCTTTGCTGAAATCAATTAAGGACATGCTTGTAAGTCTATTAATTATGGTTTGCTAGCTAGCAAATACAATAATATCAGACCTACCTAAACTAGCTATATTCTTAATTTCTTAATTTGAATAGTATTTACTACATGGTATTTTCGTAAAAATGCTTGAAGTATAGGGAGTATATTAAAATTACCCGTGGATAAAGTAGCCGGCATCAGCAACACATTTGACTCTAAGAACAGTCGACGGAAGCAGTGCTCGGAAATTGTCACAATGCAACATTGCTGCCAACCCCCCAGCAGAATCTCCAGAAAGTATAACCTGCAGTTGTTTATAGTTAATTGATGAAGAAGTTGGCGCGCTAGCTACATTAAGCATAATAATACTGTACGTACATTGGTGGCGTTCTTTAATCCTTTGTCCATGAGGTCTTCAATTACAGCGTTGAAAATCCTCCCCCCTCTTAAATGAAGATTGGTGTTCTGAAAAGCATGAAGATAAGTAACACAAAAAATAATTAAAGTCAATCAAACAGCTTCCGGCTGGTGAAAGTTTAAGCTAGCGAAATTTAATTTAGATCAAGAGTACTACTAGTACTTACAGGATCAACTTGTTCCACGTCAGACAGAAACGAAGACCCATCGCAGTATTTCACATAGACTCGGTTCCAAGTATAGAAATCTGCAGAATGTATACTGCCAAAATTAATATAGGACCCAATGGTAGTAGTTATTGTACTAAAACTATATAATATATCAACACATGGAAAACTATATTCCATTCCAAGTAATAAGAGGTACTTTACATGGATTGATGCTGGAGTCGGAGCTTTGTATTCCATCATAGTTTTTGTCCTTGTCCATGTGGTTGGAGCTGCCAAGACCGTCTCCAGCTCTGTGGAGGCAATCGGCCTCGTCTATGCACCATCCACCGCCCTGGAAAACATACAAATTTCAGTTAAATAATAATTAAAAAAATTAATGCAAGAAGTATAGTATATTATATATTGAAGAATACGATCGGAAATACTATTTGACCTAACCTCAAGATGGATTATCCAGTTGGCTAGCCCGTCTTCATAGCCTTGCTCGTACTGGTACGCAGGTGCACTCCCATCTAAACAAACTGCGTCAATTGAGAATTATTTAGTACGTACTACTCCAATCGTTACTAGCTAGTAGGATTTCCCTGTAATTAATGGAAGAATGTTTTACTCCATTAAGAAATGAAATTAAACGTACCTGCTCCGGCACACACTGAACTGTTGACAAAAGTGAAATTAGGGTGACCTTGGACAACTTGAGCCTTCCAGAACAAAAAGAAGACAACAACCAACGACAGCAGGATCATGCAGTGGTACTGATCAGTAGCCATGAGTATTTCTTTCTGGGTTTCAGTAAGTAGTACTCACAAATGAACGTTGCTGATCATTTTATAGAGGTGAGGTCCATGCATGATCCAAGTCATATTCATAATAAATATGAACCCCTAGCTAGCTACTCTCTAGATAGCTTACTTAATCTGGTTTCACTAGCTAGCTAGGCTAGCACATGGGATGCTGCCGCCATTGATATGCAGCCCTAGCTACAGGCTACAAAAAGAAACGCATAACTTCTTAAGTTGAAATCAATTTAATTTATAGAATAAAGAGGGAAAGGTACGTTTTTAAAATACAATACAATAAAGATCACAGAAGAATAAAGAGCAAAAAGGTTCAACTATTAAGGGAAGGGTATATATGTTGTACCAGGGTAAATTCCTTGATCACTTGAAACTGTTTGCAAAAGAGAAAAGTAAGGTAACCAAGACACCATCAAACGGAGGCCCTGTCTATTAGGTAGTCGTAGTATAATTAAATTAGTAGCTGCATGAATCAGTATTATTCATAAGTTAACTAACGATTGATTGCTAGACTTATTATGGCCGGCCGTAATGAAAGGTGTGCAAGGTGGCGACTTTCGTAATTGCATTAGTGATATTCTTCTGCGGCCACCACAGGACCATTGCGTCATTGCCCTCCCGTGCCCAAAGAATGTACATTAACGCCTTAGTTGTGGAAAATTAGAGTCCGGTACTAGTTGCGGACCTCTGCCATAGGTGGAGTGTTGCAGAAAGATCAAGAAATTGCATTATGTGAAGTTATTACACGATTTGGGGGAATTATGGGAGCTCTTCAACACACCAGAAGCGGTTGTAAATTTATAAATGGCGTAGAATTAATTTGAAAGTGACTACATTTCTTAATCATAAGTATCTTGTTCTTATTAAGAATAAATACGCAATAAATTGGTTACTATTAAAAGAAAGAAATGGACTTCCATGGAGGTACGCTGATTTTGCAGAAGGTCATATATTAAAAGAAAGAAATTTAGTCACAAGATCTACAGCAACAAAAAGTGGAAGTGAGAGTGAAGTTTGCTAAATTAAAAGAATCGGAGAGGGAAGGCATCTTTAAATCGTCATTTATATATAAATTATTAATCACAAATTATGTTATAAATTACTAAAATATGAAAGTTTCATGTAAAATAACGTTTGTAAAAATATTATGCATTTAGCTTTCAATATTGTTTCATTGATACATATCTGAATCTTCAAAATTTCTTTAAGTTTTATCAATATTGTCCTGATGCAACATTTAAGAGAGACTGATAAACCGAGATAAGGAGTCAATATGTAATAAGTAGACGTTTACTATCCACATTGCAAATTCCAAATTGAAGAAATTTGAATAAAACAACAATACAAAAGCAGCATATTGAAAAACTTATTCAACGGAGAACAATCTGCATATTACAGAGAGCAACATGAAAACAATCTCACCGTATCCCGTCCTTCATTAATTAACACTTAGATATATGCCTTCAGCTTATGACTGTATACTTATTTCTTCAAATATATTGATTTGAATGAGTAATCCATATTTTTGTCCGATATTTTGATTTGCATGTGAATGATAATGTGCCTGGAGGTGTTTTGAGTGGGAAGTTTAGTTGGAGAGTGCATAATTTTACTTTGTTTAAGGAGATGATTAAGGTGCATAAGATTAAGACTCCGATTTTCTCAGTTAGGCAGTGTAATTTTAGGATGAGTGTGTACCAGAGTGTGGTGAATAGTGTGAAGTATTTGTCCATGTGTTCGGAGGGTATACATTATCTTTTTTTTTTAAATCACTGAAAATTACATTTAAAACGTTGATTATTAACCTTAAAAATTGATGTTTATATTTACAACTCGAGTTCAAAGATATAAAATCACTGACATTCATTCGTAAATCACTGATTTTTACACATAAAACACGGATTATTAGCTTTAAAAGATGGATGTTTAAATCATATAAATTTACGTGTAAAAAGTATATAAAAATAACATTGATAATTAGATCTAAATCATTGATATTTAAGGTTAAAAGCTGATGATTATATTATAAAAATTCAACCTTGAAAATACGTAAACATCATTAATATTTACACTTGAATCGCTGATATTTAGACGTAAAACACCGATATTTATACGTAAGTCACTCACTTTCACATTCAAAAACTTATTTATCAAATCTAAAATTTCAAATCAAACCACTGAAGAATAACCTAAAATAACTGATGATTAGCCTTAAATGCACGCTATAAAAAATCACTCATGTTTTGGCTTAAAATCACTGGCGATTAGACTTAAATTAATGATATTTATAAAGTAAAGCACTGGGTAGTATATGTTCTCATTTGTAGTCTAATGAATTTGATAACCAACCAAAACGTACCCAAATTTCCGCCCGTAGGCAGGGTATGTGGAGGGTAAGATGTACACAGTCATACCCATAAGGAGACTGTTTCCGTAGAGACCCCCCGACCCATATGCAACTGAACGATCAATAATGGTTCCCCATTTACCGCCCATGGTGACTCGAACCCCCGACCTATAGGTTGGAGGAGAAGCGTTTTTCCAACTGCGCCACGCTTCATTGTCAAAAGTTGTTGTCCAATTGAGAACGGTCCACCAGAGTACATTGGACTCAAGCTCAGTCAGGTAGACCGAACCAACGTCTAACAACCTTAATGTCCCACTTGATCACAAACTCGCGTTACCAAGCTCGGCTAAACTAACGAATTTGATAACACGGGATTAAAACATATTATGATATCATTGCGTATAGACCAAATTTAAACAAAAGTGGCAAAAAAACTGGCACTCAAATCTAAAAACATGGAGTATTATGAACTCTTAAAGAAAGCCTTAAAAACTCAATGAATTGTACAAGTTTGTATTCCCGATTAGGTCCAGCTTGAGGAAACTTAAACACCCGTTTTCTTCACATTCAAAATTTTAGCCGGATCTTCCAAACTTTCCAAAAACAAGTTCACCTTGAGATGAGCCAGAAAGCGGATTATCTGCCCCGCCTTGAGTTCAAGTCTTGCTCATTCAAATTCAAGCATTGAATAAGGCTTATGCCCTCTAGACTGCTTTTACGTCGTTGGTTACATGCGCATTGTGTCTTAGATATTCATTTAACTCTTTTGGTGTACCTTTATCCTTGAGATTTCATTCAGGCGCTGCATGTCTCATATTTTCAAAGACCCGTTGGATCTGACTCAACACAGTGTTATTTTAATCGCCGTCATACCCACTAGCTCAGGCATTTCATCAAAAGCCGAATCCGAGAATTAGGTGTCGATGATTCCCGAAATTATACTACAATGGCATATGTTACATAATAGAGTTTCATCTATCACCAACCCAACCAAGATTACTCAATCCCCAAGTTCAATAAACACATGTCTTAGCAACCCATAAGCCATCAGAACCCATACAATGAAACTAGCACAAAACATAGTACTAAATCATATTTTTTCTCCATTCTCCCCTAACCCAACATGTAATCAAGTGACAAAATGTAATATTAACTCTTGCAAAACTGGAAAGTGGGAATGTCCTGAATCAGCGCCTCGTTGAGTCCCCTGCTCTGCCACGAAAGCGAGTAGGACGTGAGGGGAAGTTCAAGACCTCGGTCTCGTCGGAATCGTCTAATAAGCGGGTTGAGCTGCTGCCATCTGAAGCAGCATTTGATGACAAAGATGTAGCTGACTAGCAAGAAAGCTGTGTCTGTAATGCCTAGTATTGCAATGGCATGAACTGGGAATCCATTGTCTGTTACATGAGGAGGTGTTTGGTTTGTTATAGGAGGTATAGCTTGTGATGTATCCATGAACAAGAAAAGAACTAGGACACCTGAATGGGATCTAAAATGGGATTGATGGAACGAAGAGAGAGAGTTTATTGGGAGTTCAAAAGTCAATCTTGATTAGAAAAGTTGGCTAAGATGAAGGATGTGAATTGTTTAAGGAAAGAGTTGCACCATGTGTTAGAAGAAGGTGAGACGGAGACATTGGGGCAGGAGAAAAAACCACGTTGACTCGATTTGGTGTAATATGACAGTTTTAATCTTTGTTGTAATCAATTCATAAACCCATATGCATGGTTGGTTACAAGATGGAAACTTGACCATGTTTACCTCTTAGAATATTTAGGCTGTCAGTCTCTCTGGTCTGTCTCCTTTTAACATGGTTTCACATTTAGACATAAAGTCAACAAGTCATCGGAGTTAAAACCGAGTTACTCGTATCAGGAGTGGAACCAAGGGGGCAGGTAGGGGTGGTCACCGCTCTGACTTCGCCCCTCATAATTGTGAATGAAGGTTTTTTCGCTATGAATTTTGGATCCACCTCTGACTGGTATATCTTGATCATATATCAGTGAGTTTCGGATGTTGAACGAAGGTTTCGGTCTTTCTTTTGTTTGTGTAACTATGTAATGATGCATTTGAAATGTTGAGTAGAGGTGAAGTGACCCATATTATGAGCGTGGGTGACCAAATGCGAACTACTTTTTTTCAGTTGTTTGCAAGTTTGGAAGTTGGTGTGAAAGACCAAAATGTATAAATTATTGGTTGTATATTCCATGGTATTATTAAACCAAAACCGAAACCGAACGTACCCAATTCCCGCCCGTAGACATGGTATGGGGAGGGTAAGATGTACGCAGTCATACATCTGAGGAGACTGTTTTCGTAGAGACCCCGGCTCATATGCAACTGGACGATCAATAATGGTTCCTCATTTATCGCCCATGGTGACTCGAACCCCCGGACCTATCGGTTGGAGGAGAAGCGTTTTGCCAACTGCGCCACGCTTCGTTGTCAAAAGTTGTTGTCCAATTGAGAACGGTCCACCAGCTACATTGGACTCAAGTCCAGCCAGGTGGACCGAACCAACATCCAACAACATTAATGTCCCACTTGGTCACAAGCTCACGTTACCAAGCTCGGCAATTCCATTGTATTATTACTTGATTGCAAATAATTGAGAACAAAACAAAAGGGGGGCAACAACTAAGTAAACTAATAAAGAATTTATGTGAATGAGAGTTGTTTTCATGATAATATTTGGAATCGAATCTTATTGTTAAGGTTTGACATTTAGTTATAGTCGTACAATATATGTTAATAATAGTAATGATTTTAACATAAAAAGGTTTCATAAGAATGCTAGATATTTATATGAATTCATTGTAGAAATGAATCGGGTTGAGTTTGCATGTTCAAGCGGTCGAGGAAACCAACCAACAGTGCGATGGATTATGTAATTGACAAATGAAAGGTTCTTCATAAATTTGTTAGGCATAGACTCTAGTGCGGATTTTTAGTTGTTGATTCTCTCCCACGTCCCAAGACATAAGGTTCTCACCCTCCCTTACCACCGCATGTTAGGGTTTCCTTGTCAATTTTGGTGTGAGTATGATGTTACGCATTCATCTCGATTAAATGAATTGTCAATCGGTCGTCTTATGATATGTGGCACCTTGGCGGGTTGCTTAAATGACAAGTGACATGTTTGGTTTATCAAAATTTATTAGGACCAGACACGTTCTCCTATTAGTTCCTTGTAAAACAACCTCTTTGCATAAATGCAATGGTACATACACCGCACAGCCAAGAAGCGTTTACTGCACGGAGTTCGCTCTCTTTACTCCCTGTCAAATTTGGGAGAGGAATTCTCGAGATCTATATAATAAGTAATGTGGTATGTGGCGACGTGGGGATCGGTTAAATTTCGGTCTGTAAAAACAATATTAGCCCTACTACAAACCAAACCAAACATACCCAATACCCGTCCGTAGGCAGGGTATGGGGAGGGTAAGATGTACGCAGTCATACCCGTAAGAAGACTGTTTCCGTAGAGACTCCCGGCTCATATGCAACTGGACGATCAATATTGGTTTCCTTTTTACCGTCCATGATGACTCGAACCCCGACCTATCGGTTGGAGGGGACGCGTTTAACCAACTGTGCCACGCTTCGTTATCAATATTAGCCCTACTACACTCTGGACATATTTTTTGTTATCTATCAAATTTGGTAAAGCTTCTGGTTTTTGTTTTCTTTCCCGTTGATCTTGTTTGACTAATTGATTCGTGTTTTATTGGTGTGTATTTAGAGTTTGTTTTTCCTCCTCTTTTTTCAGTTGTTCATTTCTTTTTCTACTCCTCTATTTTTACCTAAAAAAAAAAAGACGTTGTGAGCCGGATGTCTCTTTCGGAAACAGTCTCCTTTTTTAGGGTATGACTGTGTAAATCTTACCCTCCATACCCTGTCTTTGGACGGAATTTTGAGTAGGTTGTGTTTGGGTTTTGTTATCAAATTTGGTAAAGGAACACTCTCGAGTTTTATATATATATATATTTATTTATTACAGTACATTACATGTATGATGTGATGTATCCATCTATGCAACATCCAGTCCAGTGTGGTACTAATTTTCTGTGTAATAATGATTCTCTATTTCTCTGTCAAGTTTTGTAGCATATAAGTTGACTTCATATAATATCAAATTATTTTTATTATTTGGGCTAATAACTACCACCAAAGACAAAATCAAGGCTTGGTCTCCATTCTATTTTAGGACTCCTTGCATTAAACGATTTCTTTTGGTTCCTTGTAAAACAATTTCATTGGTATCTCGTAATGTGGTACGTGGTGTTGTGGGGATCTTGTCATGTGTTCGGTTTATCAAAATTCAACTAAGCCTATACTAGAAGCATATATTTGTGTTATCGATTAGTTTGTTAAGTTTGGTGGAGGAACACTCAGGTTCTACAAAAATTTATTGGGAGTATGATATGACATATTCATCTCACCCGACTCAATTGGTATGCGGTCGTACAACACACAATAATTAAGCAAGTGGACTTGATCCATCGATCCATGGTCCGACTCTATGTTTATTGATTCCCTTTCAAGTTTGGTAGTAACATATTTACTACGTCCCACGTACTGTCCACTTTCTCCATTTCTCTATCACTCAATTCCATACAAAGTGGTGGAATCTGAGAGTGAATAATGTGGAGGTTAAGAAATTTGGTTAGGTTTATATTGTCTTTTGGTATATGCCGTTATAAGGACTTTATTTAACTTGTTTATCAGTGAAGGTAACGAGTTACCCTTCAATAGTCTCTACAGGACTGCAAAATAACTCAGACAAATAGTTTGTGCTTCCCTTCAGGTTTTTTTATTCATATTTTTATAAATTAAAAAAAAAGGGAAAATGTATCCCTCAAATTTTCTGAAATGAATGGAAGAAGTAAATAACTAAATCATAATCGTCCATCTATTTGATCTCAACTTCAAACTCGAATTCGAGCTTTCAGACTTGAAAATTATTATAAATTTTATAATTTGAAAATAAACGAGCTCACAAACTTTTCTAAATGTTACGATTAGCAATCAAATCGAGCTCGAATTTATTTGCAGTGCCTGTGTCGAACTCAAGGTGAACATATACGAATCAAACGTATCTGAATGTTTGAAAAGTTCAACTCAACTCGATTTATATGGAGCCCTAAATTACTTGGAAACAACTTTGACACTCCTTAATGTTTGACGTTTCGATCCAGATCTTTTCTGCATTCTCCCAAATTTCATAACTTAGACCATGTTCTATTCATTTAAAAAAAAAACGGTGAGTTCAGTTTAATTTACTACAATTATTGTTAATTATTTAATGCAGTCTAATTCAACCAAACTCCTATCACACAAAGAGGACGTGAACTTAGTCATTCTTATCTTTAGATGGGCTTGTAGCTACTCAAATAAAATATGCTGCAATAGTAAGTTATTGCGTAGTTATTCTTAGAAACAACAAGATTGAAACTCGACGCCAAATATAAATTCACATTGAATCCTGGAGAGATCCATAGTTTGCCAAAATCTCGACAAATCTTCTGGCCAGTCTTGAGCTGAGGCTGGGCAATCAATCAATATTTCATTTAATGGTTTCATGATCTTTCTGCAACACTTCAACTGTTCTTCGCTCCCATCTCCTTTTCCCTCACAATCAATACCAGATTGGTTCAGTCTCCGCAGCTCGGGGGTTACGCTGCATTTGTTACAAGCTTTCACCGCAGTCTGGCCGCAGATGAATGTCATTAACACAATCACGAACATCGAAACCACGCCTTTCATTATCATAGCCATAATATTATATACATGTATAGCGATCAATTTGTTAACTTGTGAATAATACCTACTCATTCATGCATGCGCTATAATTTATACTATCGTTTATAGACAAAAAAAAAAAGCCTTCATTAATGGTGCATTGGCACTTAAAGTACTATTACCTTACTTTTATATTTTGCAAACTCTTACTTTTAATGAGATCAAAATCGTAACGTTGAATAATTAATAGTGGGAGTTATAGGGAAACCTAAGAAATTGACCTTGAAACCCTCATGTTCCTTTAAAAACTTCCCCGGATGTCCTTGTCTCAATCGCATCTCTAGGCATGTGCTACTACAGAATTATCCCAGAGTCGGAATTTTATTTATTTATTTATTTACTTGGGAAGCACAGTAGTATTTTGACAACAAAGACGTTAACGATGTCGGGTAATCATGTGCATGTGTAATGTTTACTGGGAATCAAAACATGCATATCCTGACATGAAGATCAATCAAGTTGTTTCATTTGAATTATGATCTTCATAGCATAAATAATAGTAGCTCTCTAAGATAGTTTGATAATACTAGCTCTCTAGACAGTTTGACAAGTAGAGTTCCAGGCACAGCTGCAGGGGAAGGGACGCTCATCTATGACTTGAAAGCCACCCAGGTCGAAGAACCACTCAAAGACAGCCTGGGTAATGGTCTGTCAAGCATACAAAAAATTAAACTAGTTGGTTAGTACTAATATACAGAATGTAGAAAGGAAAATAGGTAGTACAGCAAAAATAAATAAATAAATAAATAACTAAAATTACGTACGTACGTACCCTGTTGTTCAACCTAGGGAATGGCCCGTTCCATCTGTCCCCGGACAGAATCTGCGTGTGGGTAGGGCAAGAGTCGACATACATCCCACGCAAGCAGTCCTCGTCAGGGGTAGGCAATGCATCCACAAGTGCTGCTCCGAAATCTGTATATATATATGTGTGTGTCAAGAAAAAAAACATGGAACTTATATTAGCTTTAATAGATGACATTTTTTTTTATATATACAAGTACTAATTAATTTGTTCGCCATATGTACGTACCCTTTATCAGCTGGTGCTCGGCAGGTGTGCAGTGTTGCTCTTCTTTGTAGCACTTATCTTCCCAATCCGGCATTGAATGTACCGTGCGGTTTCTTATCTTCATCCGGACAACAATAAACAGAAACCATATAAAATAGTTTAAGTGTCGAACTATTTATTTACCAAGAAAGACTTTTTTAATCATTTCAAGTCTCAGTTTTGATATCTTACATACCTGAAATTCGTCGAATGCTGAGTTGACGATGAAGAGTGGCGTTTGGATATCTTCAACGAAATATTCTGGAAACAGACACTGAAAAATCGCTCGCATACATAAGTTTCGATTGGTAAAAGACAGAAATAGTTAAGGAGAATCGAGCTAGCTTATGAATTTACAATCAAGTAACTAGCTAATAAGCTAGTCTCTTACCAAACGTGGATCATCCATTCTCGTAGTGCAGGATTTAGGCAAGAGATCAGCCAATTGCTACAACAAAAAGTGCAAGTATATATGAATTATTATTCACTTTAAGAGGAGGCGATCTATCGATCGATCAAGTTGAACACAAATTAATAATTATGAGAGCTAGGGTTATTATATTAATTAGAGGGTCTTACGTGGTATTGGACAATGGAAAAAACTTGGCCT
>JAYMSH010000425.1:0-11330 GCA_036897905.1 Aragoa cleefii | reverse complement strand
CTTGAACATCCATGTCTTGAACTCCTTTATTTTTCTTCTACTGGTTCTGCGGCTGTCAGCTTCTGCTTCTGCACATTCTGTGTTGACGGCTTCATCTCCAACAGTGCCTACGCAATAAATCCACCATATATTTGTGCTGAGAAAGAAATAAGCCCTCATTGCAGGAAGCTACCTCAATGCCTAAAAAGTATTAGAGGGAGCCAAGATCCTTAACAGCAAAGCTAGACTCGAGATGACGAGTAATAGCACCAAGAAGAATCGAGCTAGAGCCTGTGATAATAAGATCGTCGACATAAACCAGGACAAACAGACAATCAGCACCGCGACGATAGATAAAGAGTGAGGTATCTGGCTTGGACTGAACAAATCCAAATTTTAAGAGGGCCGAGCTGAGAGCGTGATACCACGCACGTGGAGCTTCACGAAATCCATAGTGTGATTTGCAAAGATGACAAACATGACGAGGATGAGCGGGATCAACAAAGCCTGGAGGTTGCGACATAAATATAGGCTCAGTAATGTTCCCATGAAAAAATGCGTTACTAATATCAAGCTGACGAGTAGGCCACTCATACATGAGTGCAAGAGACAAAACAGAGTGAATAGTGACGGTTTCACTACAGGACTAAATGTCTCATTGTAATCCACACCAGGGCGTTGATGAAACCCTTAGCAACAAGGCGAGCCTTAAACTTATCAATCGAACCATCAGGATTAAGCTTAATGTGAAGAACCCACTTGCAACCAATAATATTTGCATTGGATGGCGGAGGAACCAAATTCCATGTACCATGTTTCATAAGAGCATTAAACTCAGACGCCATAGCAGAGCGCCACAGGGGGTCGCATAAAGCCTGAGAAACAGTGGTTGGTTCGATATCAGTCGAAATGGGATGCTTCGTAGAGGCAGTAAGTACTTTAGGGCGAAAGATGCCACGTTGTGCCCTAGTCTCCATTGTGTGAGTTCGAGTGAGCGGACTGGGTTGAGCAACTGGTCTACGTCGCCTAGGTGGTGGACCCGGGGGTGGACTAGGCGCGAAAAGAGGCCCATGATGAGGTGGAGTTAAATCTCTGAATGGAGCAGACGCACGAGAACGAACTGAAGTAGTTGGCGCAGTTGACGAACTAGGCCCAGAGTTAGAAAAGTAGGTCCAAATGAAGAAGAATGAGCGGAAGGGAGTGAACTATGCGGCAGAGAATTAACTTGACTAGAGTTTCGAGGTAATAATGCTGGCAAAGTAATCAAAGATGGACCAGTAGAGTCATGAGCAGGTCGAGAGTCGGATAACGCAGTCCGATAGGGAAATACAGTTTCAGTGAAGCGAACATGACTTGAAATAAACACGCGCCTTGTAAGAGGATCAAGACACCGATAAGCTGACTGAGAGATTGAGTAGCCAAGAAAAACGCATGGTCGTGACGGATAATCAAGTTTCCCAGCCGAAAACGGCTTAAGCCAAGGGAAGCACAAACAACCATACTTAACTTAGAATAATTAGGGGGGGGTATGAAACAGAAGCTCAAACAGACTACGCCCTTGAAGGATTGGCATGCGATTAATAAGATACACGGCTGTTTGCAAGGCCACATATTTTCTAAAACTGGACTACGCTCTGACACCACATAAAGGTTACAATAATTTGTGGAAGTAAGTTAATATTCAGAAGGCCTCAGCCAATATTTAAACAGACATATTGCTTGGCACTCAAGTCACAAGAGAATCTAAAGAGCTGTACAAGAAGGAATAAAGTAAATTCTCTAACCTACTTCCTTAATATTCATGACGTTAAACAAACTGTGCAGTATTACTTGAGTTGAAAGCTGCAGCTTTACATAGATCACTGCACTGAACCTTGAGCTAGTTAAATTTTTAGTGGTACAACTACAGTTAGAATGTCACCTTGAGGGCCAGAAGATGAAACGATATGGCAGAGCTGTCAGTAACCCTCAAAACAGCGTAAATCAACATTGACATAATGAGGGACTTTGATCTTTGTAAGGAATGTTAGTTACTTCACTAAAGATTGAACATGCCATAATTACAGGAAACTAATCATCCTAAAGTCATTTTTCTTATTTTTTCCAGTCTTAGAAAATATGTGGCCTGGACAAAGTAACATCTAAACATGGTAGACCAAACTAATTATGATCATGCAATTCATTTATGAATTCCATTTCAGCTAATAGGGGAAGTAACTGAATGAACAGGATATTTACCAGGGTCTTTCTTGACTCCAGGTAGAGCAATGCAAAAGTAGTATGCGGATTTACTGATGCCGATGTCTACAGGTCCGACAGGCGGTCCAGTTGCTCCTTTGCTAGCTGTTCCAGTCAAGACGATAGATGAATTTGAGCACCATTCATCAACCTTTGGAACGGGTACTAGGGGCATCGCGTATTTCTGAGCCGGAGTAGAAGAGCCTGAAAATGTTGTCAATTGCAAAGAATCGCAAGGAATGCTTTTTTCCCCCTCATCATGGCATTTATTGGTCTCATTGTGTTCGATGAGTCCACTCTTGCGTCTTTTCCAAACAATCTCTTGCATCTTCCCTGCTTCAAAGCTATCCATGCAGTGATATTTACTGATTCATGCGATTTCCAGAGTCAAATACCTACACCAAATGACCTCGAATCAAATCTCTCAATTTCACATGTAATGAATAAAGTTACAGAAAAAATGGCAAGAACAAAATAAAAGGGATGAAGCAGAGATCGACCCCAATCTCCATAAATCGCTATATTTACCATTTTGTCAAACCGTGTATATTAGGGGACAGGCAGGAAACATGATAAAGAAAACCCCGACACAACAGTGAACAATAAACCTCCACATTGTAACTGATGGCAGCATCCAAACATAAAGAACACAGTATAATCAGTAGCGTGCATTAAATCAAACATACCGTTGCATATTGTCAATCCGTGTACCGCATCACCTAAATTAACCACACATACACAGAGAAAAAAAAGAAGGCACGACTGGCCATATACTACTCATTTTCCTACTTGGGTTTTGTTATATTACTTAAAAAATTGTTCTTTCATTCGATACATGCTTATTTTGCTTGAGAAACAGCAGAAACAGACATAGACCTTAAGAATTAACCACTACATTTCCTTGGAGCAAAAGACTTCTTGAGTTTATCGTCTCAAATAAGGACCAAAATTACCCCAAAAGTAGTCCATTCTAATAACATAGAAAGCATAATTTGCATACAACAAAAACCACAACTTTCTAGAAATTACCTCCAGAAAATAACCAATTTCACCTCCAATTTGTGTAACCTAAACATTTCACGCATGCATACAAAGAAGACCACAACCCAGAAAGTGATTAACTAAAACTAACCAAGAAGAAACCAAAATTTAAAAACCCATATCAATCACATAATCTTGAGAACTTAAACGAGGTAAAAATCACAAGAAAATGAAACCAATGTAATGCAGAAGTACAGTATCAATTAGAGTGTGAAGAGAAGTCGGAGAAATTTGTGCTTACGAGTTGGGAGAGAGCATCAAAACGACACCAAGAAATTGAAATGGAGTGAGAGAGAGCACCGAGTCTACGAAAAGGGGACAAGGAAACCCGTTCTCTGTCCGTACGACAACTCAGCCACGACACTAGTCTTGTACTTTCTTTTTCTTTTTTATTAGTTATTTTGTTCTTTCTACTTTTCTTTTGGTTCTACGAGTAAATAAGGCGTGTTCTCATTTTTATCTAATAAATTTACGTGGAATGAAAAAATAAATAAAACGTATGAAAATGTCAAAAACATTAACTCTGTGAATGTTTACAAAATTATATAATTTAATTACTTTGAAGAGAAAATAAGCATATGACATAAAGCAAATATTAATGCGCTAACTTTACCAACTGAGAGATAACTGTCTGAGGACATGGCTACTCCATATGACATATATAGCCTTGTGTTTATAATTGATTGTGAAGAGTATTTGGGATATAAATGGAAAATTAAATATTTTGTGTTATAATTATCATCGTGAGAGATAAAAACTTCTTTCTTTTTATTAATAGTACAGATAAAATATATTTATATTATTATGTATTTCGATTCCATAAATTTTATTTCTGAATCCGTTTCGACTGATTTGCATTAGTATGTGAGTCATAGTAAAAGTAACTGAAATTGATTTAGTACACATCATTTGTGTCATACGAACAAGACCCAATAGATTACATAAAAACATTATTCTTAAATAAGCAATCCAACTAGCATGGTATTCTTAAATATTCACACAATGCGACGTCACATTGCGCCGCATAATATCGTATTATTATAATACTAGAAAACGCGCATTACGCTACTCTTGATGAGCGATAATATTATAACAGTTTATAATAATAAAAAATAAGCAGAAAAATCTCACAATGAACAACTACATATTCAAATTCACCCGCCAAATACTTCTAAGAACATAATCAAGTCCCAAACCATCTACAAATTAAACTTTTTATGAAGCACAGATTGTTAATAAATTTGAAATACTACAGGTTGCATCAGGAGAAAACCAATAAGCAGTTCCCATAATTTTTAATAACATCACATGTAAAAAAGTGAAAGAAAATCCAGTAATATCAGTCATGGTAAAAGTCAAATAGATGATTGACCTCATCAAACTAACCAATATCAGAGTAAGTTGTGTAGATCGTGAGCTCTACATGTTCCAGAAGTCCACAACTCAATCAATAAATAGAACTTGTAATAGTTTGGTAAATGAAAAAAACGGTGAATAGACAGTTTGCAAATAATCCTACGAAACTCGTCTAAATAGTTTTGCAAAACATGGCCAGAGAAGCTGGAGATCTTGATTGCTATATGTAAGAAAACCAACATGCCCAAGACCAATAAGGTTAACCATGTTGGAGCCCTTAATTAATCTTTCCAAGTAGTCCACCAGCAGTAAAAGCTTGAACAAGCTCGAGCAGGCCTTTCGTACTTCAAATTCAAGGCTCACATTTCTTATATTGCGAATCCTTAAGGTGCTATGCCAGGAATATCAGGAACATGCAGCTTAGATTGTTTGATTTATCCACGATTAAAGATCATCGCAGCAACAGATGAAGCATTCTGAAGTGCACACATCTTGAAACTCGGCAACGATTGATAACTCCAGCTGCCATCAGATCTTCATATCTCCCGCTCAAAGGATTATACCCAGGCCAACTCTCAGTTAGAAGCTTTAATCTTTCTCCACTCCCCATCAATCCCTGCATTTGCAGCAATCAGTTCCACTGGAGCAAACACTGTCTGAAAGTCATTGTCAGCCAATCAGGAATTTTATAAGCTAACCCAGAGAAACCCGAAAACGAAATCTCCCTCAGAAGATGTTGACAGTAAATCTTGATAATTATCCAAAGCTAGGTAATGCCAAGGGATATAACAGAACTGACTGCTTCCAGGATAGCAAGGTCGTTAGAAATGAAGAACTTCATGTTAAATACAATACAAAGTTTTGATATTAACAGAAGGAATTTCTTCAATCCATATACAGTGGCAGTAAGAACGGGATAAGAAATTGGACTACGCTAAGAAATTGAAAAACAAGGCACCTCAAAGTTAAAAGCAAACAAAAGAGAAGAGAGTCGTAGTTTAAGTGAATCGACCATGTTCAAAGTTTCCCTCCCATGGCTCAACCCTCTAAAGTTTCATTTCACTAAATTTGGCAAAATATCATTCAGATTGTTTCTACTGGATCGTGAATTGTTGTAACGTCTCAAATACGTCAAAAGTATAACCTCATATGAACTACGCAACCAAAAAATGACCATCACAAATAGCTTCATCTCTTAAAATCAGGGGAAACCTAACAGATTTCCACCCGAAAGTGTTAGCCGAATGAATTTCGGATACACATCTACAGCTTCCAAGAGAAAGCATCCTGGATATCTTACCTCAGTTCTGTAGCGAGTGCCCACATGTTGTAGATTTAAACCTGGCTTTTGAACTTGAGAGCTGCTCATGATGTAGTGGCAAGTTAAAACTTCAATACCACGAATAAACTAATTACTGCATCAAATAAAGATACGAGAGATCAGAATTATGGATGGAGTATCTAGTAAATCAAAGGAAACTAAAGCAAACAAACTTTTTGTATAAACTTTCACTCGTGTTAATATACACATAACTCCAGTGAAGTATATGGCAGTGACAGAGTGTATCATGTCCATTTTTAACTTACATATTCAAGATACGGTCACTAGAATGGACCACAAATATTTTCACTTAGAGGCATATATTTTGAACAAATCTTCATGAACGAAGTCAAGTCATGCAAGCCTGAACGTGGAGCTAGAACGTGGATTGCAAAGTGTAAGTTTTGATATTTTGATTTATGAGATAGTTTTAATCTTATCTGTATGCGTATAATATTTTACTACTATCTGTATTTGGTAGTAGTTGCATTGCTGAATAATTTGAGTTCTATGGAAATATGATTTTTGAGGATAGTGAATGGCTAAACGATTTCCCAAAAAATATTGTCGTGCTTTTGTTCTTGAGCTTTACTGTGGTCAATTAGGTGATGTTCTCTCGGACTTATACGAGTGAACCGAACTGAGTTTAATAGAACTGAAATGAAATTAAATTAAATGAACTGAATTCAGAGAACTAAGCTGAATTTATTGGATCCGAACTGAATTGAGTGCTTTTTAAAGTGAAGAGGTCTTAGTGGAACTTATTTTGCAAACGTAAATGCTATTGATTTATGATGTCATGCAGGAAAAACCGAGAAATCACGTGGACTTGAGAAATAGGCTGAACTCTAAAGGTCAGCGTGAAGGAAAGGTGATTGATTACAGGTATGAGTAAGCCGGCCTTTTATTTTAGTGTGATGGGCTTACGCAGTTAATGTCATTCTAATTCTTCTAATTGGCCTATTCATAATTGTGTAGAAGTTTTTTGTAATTTCATTTTATTGAGTTCTTTGATTCATTGATACCGAATACCGTATGCAATTTCTATTGATGGGGTTGAGTTAATATAATGTATAGAAGCTAAAACGTGTATGGTTCTTAGGGGGGAATTTTCTGGTCTAGTAAATGAACATAAAGTTTCGTTTCATCTTTCAAGTAGAATCAGTGTATACCTTGAACATTTTTTGTTTCATACGTCTCTTTCTTATCATTGTACAAGACATGGTAGTGCAGTGCTTGTAGTTGTGGTTCATCCATCAGTATATGTCCTGGTGATAAAGTGCATGATGTTGAAGATGATACGACAGGATAAATCCTACAAACGTCAGTTTTAGTTGATGGGGTCTTATCTGTTTACAATTTTGTAGTCTGCTTAGAAACTGTCTGATCAAAGCTGACTGGCATTTATATTTTAAAAATATAGTGAGCATCAAATTTATCTTCTTATGGGTGGCTGATAACTTTATGCTTCTTATTTTACAGAGTCAGTGACTTGAGAGTCGTTGAACTCCAGGATGGTTTGTGTGAAAAGATGCAGGAGTATACTCTTGAGAAGGTAGCTTGTCTTTTACTACACCTTGAGGAATGATACCTATTCTTCTCCATGTTGATCCGAATGAAAAATGCTATAAGAAAAGCTTGAAATCAATGCATGATTATTATTAATCTTTCTGTTTTTATAAACAAAACTTAGGTTGTTTCAAACTTTATTGTTTATTTATTTATTTTAACATTTTCTTTTGCATACCTTAGTTGAGAACAAATGATATTGTATCATTGGCTTACTTAAGATTCATGATATGCTATTTTGGCAGCATGATTCTGGCAGACAAGTATGGATCAAAGTGAACGATTGGGACAACCTAAAAACTAGTGAGTCACTATATTTCATTAATCTCTGTCTCTATAATCTGAACTTGCTTAAACTTGTTATTCTTCTATATCAGCTTCAGCTGCTTGCTGTCACACTTGTGTAACTGTTTATACCATGTCCTTAAATTGATACCAACTCGTGTTACCTTAGATGACTCTCCCATTAATTCTCATTTAATGTAATTGCTGTGGAGCAAGTCTTGTATGGTAGTTAATATGTCTGTTAAGGGCCAGACAGTGGTTTTGAGTTTAAAGAACAAAGCAGCTGCAATATAATCCATCCAACCATTCTGCCATCAGAAATTTAAGTACCCGGCTAATGTCATGTAGTGCGGGATAATGATATTAATACTTTTATGATACACAGTCATGTGAAAAAAAATGCCCATTAAGGCTCCCTTCTCTCTCATTTTTTATTTGTTGTGCACTGATAACTTTCATATTTTATGTTGCGTCATTACAACTGATCATCAAAAGTTCACATTTGTAATGCGAATGCTGCTCCAAGTAGTTTTAGCCTACATCAGCTCTTGTGAGCGTATGCCGAGTGGTTTTCTCATGTTCTAATAGTCAGTTCAGTGGAATGAATGATGGAATCACTGAAGCATGTGACTTTTGCTTCTTTTCCTCATTCCTGGCAATTATTAGAATTCACAGTGATAATCCTTCTAATGTACTGTTCAATTCACATCATTTGACAGATAAACAAGAAGCTCGAGCATATTCGAAAGACATCTCAAGTTTCTGTGGAAGGTAAGAAACAGATTTAGCTTGTCTGAAACTCGCGTACAAGTGTGTGTGTTTCCTTCAACTTTCCTCTGCTTACAGAAAACTGAATTTCACTCTTCAATCTCTACTGTATGACTAGGTTACTTGAGCAAACCGAAGACGGTGAATCCTTATGCCCATAATTTGTTCATTTTCCTTCTTCCAGCTAAGATTCTGACATAACTAATACCACATCTTATTCCAAACCAGCTGTCGGAATCGATCAAGAAAGGCTCGGTTAAAGTAGGAGAAGTAAGCAAGGTCCTGTGCAAAGAACTCGGAAGATATTGTAGACAAACAAGGTACTTCACATATATATATATATATGTTTTTCTTTCAATGGAAGTTACTGCTTAGCAAAAGAATCGTTTTTTATCCAACTCATATCTACCGTGCAGTGGTGATCGGACAGCAGGCGATGATGACGAAACCAGTGATGATGAACTCTGAGATAGGTCGTTTTGAGTAACTGATTATTGCTTGCAGAAGGATAGTCTTAGCCAAGGTGCGGAAGATTCAAAATTTACTCTCATCTTTAGTTCAGACCGAAAGATAGAAGTTGTCCTCAAGATTATACGTCACGGTATTCGTTCAAACATAAAAAACCCTTGTAAACTACAAAAGAAGAGATTCAGTACTAGACTAAAAAAAAGATCTCATTGCTGATCAGTAGTTGCTCTCTTTACAGACTCATGATATCTCTGCATATTCAGGTTCTGCGGTTCTGACAAAGAAAAAGAAAAGAATGCAGGCAGGTAATGCTCTAGTCCGCAACAATTTAAGAGAAAATAAATCTTGAAAATACTATGGCTTAATCGCAACCTAGGGCGACTTAACAATGAATGAACCCAACACCTTATGACATGCTAAAAATAATTCCAGAACAGACTCAAGGAGTGGGTAAAATAAGAACGACCACTCATGTATGTTGCAGTCTACAGTTTAACATGTATAATCAATCTTGAAAGGAACATGAATTTACAATTTATTCAGAAGTAATTGTTCTCAAGGAAGAACGAGCTCATAAATAATTATGTAGAACATTTAACATTTATGTAGAACATTAGTTTAAGCAGATTAGTACCGGTGTCCCGACGCTCTTATGTGGCTCATTGAATGCTTTTTTGTTTTTGTTTTGATTATTTTTGTTTTTGTTTTTGTCTTTGCTTTTGGTTATGAGCTGGGGGTCTCTACGGAAACAGTCTCCTTCGGGGTCAAACTGCGTACATCTCATCATCCCCTTACCCTGCCTACGGGCTGAAATTGGATATGTTTGGTTTGGTTTTTGTTACATTCAGATCAGTTCGTCATGTTATGAGAAATCTGAAGATTTTACTTATGAAACTTACATATATGGGTAACTATTTCTCCAAAAGACCACGACAATGTTTGACACACAGAGCAGTCACGTCGTGGTACGAGAAATCGAAGGATTTTACTTATGAAACCGAAGAATGTGGACTTGTTTTATGAGCTCATCACAGGACCTCTAGTAAGCCCAAAAATATTTGGGCCTTATCCAGCAAGACAAACTCAATAATAACAAGAATTTGGCGGGAAAATAGCCCTAGTTCCTCTTTTTCTTTTTTTTTCTGATCGATGCTGTAAAGGGGGGAAAACGATTCAGGTATGATGTACGCATTTGCTTGATCTCAGGATTGACGAATTCTTAAAGATTCAATCTTAAGGTACAGTTCTCTTCATAACATTTTCTTGATTTCGATCGATGCATCCTATAACGAATTGGAATGTGTTTCTTTTGCAATGAACAACAATCTCCAGGCCTCTGCAGAAGACTGGGTGGACTTGGTGAACTACGTCCAGAATGGTTCGATGAATAGTAGGCTGGAGATCCCTTTCCTTTATGGGATTGATTCTGTGCATGGGAATAGTAATATTTATCGTGCTACTATTTTTCCACATAAAGTTGGACTTGGAGTAACAAGGTTAGTCATGAAAAAAGAAACATTAGTATTTGTCTTCGCGATAATAAAAGAAATATCTTGTGATGTCGTAGAGATCCAGAGCTCGTGAAGAAGATCGGTGCTGCTACCGCCCTTGAGACGAGAGCTACAGGCATTCCTTTCGTCTTTGCTCCATGTATCGCAGTGAGTACTTTAATTTATCATATAAGATGTGTAATGTTATGCATTACTTGTAACAAATCTAACATATCCATATCGAAAACAATGTACAGGTTTGTCGGGATCCGAGATGGGGTCGATGTTACGAGAGTTACAGTGAAGACCCCAACATTGTGAAGGAAATGACAGACATTGTTTTGGGTTTACAAGGAGATAATCCAAGAAAGGGTTTCCCCTATGTTGGCGGAAAGTAAGTTCGAAAAAATATTATAATCGTCCTTGTATATTAGAATATCAAGCGTAAGTTTTGTTTCCGACTCCGCATGTGTCGTGAAACAGGGATAAAGTGGTTGCTTGTGTGAAGCATTATGTAGGCGATGGCGGTACTATAAAAGGGATCAATGAGAATAATACAGTGACAGATTGGTAAGGTTTGCTCAGTATCCATATGCCTGGATACTTGCACTCCATCATCAAGGGTGTGTCGACTATCACAGTCTCATGTTCGAGCTTGAATGGGGTGAAGATGCACACGAATCGACATCTGGTAACCGATTTCCTCAAAGGCACTCTCAGATTTAGGGTAAGTAATGTACACGAGTATTAGAACAACTGTTGATATCGTAATCGTTTCGTACTTATGTTATCTTATCCTTCAGGGATTCGTCATT
>JAYMSH010000424.1:0-11331 GCA_036897905.1 Aragoa cleefii | reverse complement strand
GTTGTATAATATATATGTTTTGAGAATTACATGAGTATATATATACATATAATACTTTAAAATTTATTTTTTTCGCGCTTTCATATTTTTTAATTTTTTACGTTTTTGCACTTACGCTTCAGGTGACCTAGGTTTAAAACATTGGTCGTTCCCGTGAAAATATCAAACGTTTGATGCAAAAATGACAAAGTGAGACTTTGTACTGAACACCCGCTATATGTACTAAATATCTAATGTTATGTACAGAACACCTGATGTTTGCATAACGAGCTCTATTAACGTTATTCGCGAGTCAAGTCCGATCTGGGTCGGATTTGACCCTCGAGATTTATCATATTTTTGTACTGAAGTAATATTATATACTAAACACCTGATATTTTATACATATCTGTTCTGTGAGAACCTTCTCATTTTTCATATTTTTTTTGTCCCTAACATTCTCATTTCCTTCTTTAGTAATAGTAAGAACCCACGTCCATTTTTTTATCATTCATCTTTCATATTTTTTACAATCTTTTTCACCATTTATTAACTATCTTTATTACTTTATATATTATTTATCATATTTTAACAACCACATACTACTTTTACTAATTTTGTTCATATCGCATTAAATGTCATGTCAAAGAGAAACGAGAAAGTTATTACGAAATGAATTTGTATTGAATAAACGTTGGGGAATGTGTTCTTCATTTTAGGGGAACTTTTTTGATTCACCATAATAGGACTTTTTAAATTTTTGCCACGAACTAAGCCGAATCTATTAGAACGCAAAGTTTTTAAGGGGACCTTGCCCTTGACTATTTCATGCTTATATAAACTTATGAGGTGTGTTCTTACAACTGTCACGATCCATACCTGCTAGGAGATTTTGCTTGAAAAACAATGGTGATAATAACTTATCGATGTAACCTTGAATTAGGGACACAGATAGCTATTCATTCACAACCATCAAATCCAATACAAGAGTATTTATATTATGTGAAAATATAGCCCAAATGAAATGAAAATGGAAACTGAATTCAGCTGAATGGTCCTCTAGCAGTCTCCTTCAGGGACCATCCGATCAATGTCTCGGAATTGAGTAAACTCTCGCTTCCCAAACTCAATGACAACATCTCAGTAAGCAACACGGCTTTCTTCTTAACACAGACATTTCTTTACCATACCAAGAACATATTCTTCACGAGTACAATGAGAATTGAGAAATGTTTCTTGTTTCCACAACAGAAATGTAATGTTCAGTAAAAATTAATGATACTATCATGAAAGTCCACTGTGATTTTTCTTTTCTTCTGATTATTCTTTCTTTCTAAGAATACACCATCGCTAACTCGTCTTAAACGCAAATTGCTACAGCACAGCTCTTGATAAGGTGAATCCAGGATACAAAGCAGAAGCACCAAGAGGCTATGTTTACACTCACAGTTGTAGGTCTAAACCTTCAAAAATTGAGTTGTTACTGCATTTTTGCTCTTGCGAAAAGCACTCCTGCCAATAAGCCTACGAGATGAAAGAGAAGTCAGCAGGTTGTACAATTCATGAAATCAGGAAACTGGGAGTGTGAGAGAGAAAAATGGAATAGATGATAGAAACTCACCAAAGAATATACTGGCAGAATTTTCAAGACTTGTAGGGACATGGAAAAGGAAGATACCAGCAACAGAAAGAGGTATCTTGTTTAGCGACCCAACAAGACTGCAGTAAGCAAAAACGATTTAGTAAGAGAGTGAGCAAAGGCTGGAGTAAACCCAAAGGTACATGAATGTGAGAACTAAGCAAATTACATAATCTAACCATGTCTCAAGTAATCGTTGTTTAACTGTAACTGGGCTTTTATGCAAGCAGTTCATGGAAAACACATGAGATGTTTTTCTAGCTATTGCATCTTACAGCCAAAAAAGGATAAGCCAAGGTCGCAGCACTATCTGCAAAAACAAAAACAAAAACAAAAAAAAGCAAATTCAAGTCCGAGAACTAAGAAAATAGATGAAAAAACCTAAGGAAAATCAAGTTCGAGAACTAAGAATTAAGAAAAAAGCCAAAGGAAAACCACGTTCGGGAAGTAAGAAATTCGTTGAATAAACCTAAGTAAATTCAAGTTCGTGAACTAAGAAAATTACTGGAAAGACCTAAGTAAAATCAAGTTCGCGTACTAGGAAAATCAGCTAAAAAACATAAGAAAATAGGAGCTCGGAACTATGGGAAATGGTGAAAAAAAATAAACTAGAAATATCCTGGTTCGAGAACTAAGGAAATTGGTGAAAAGACTTAGCGAAATTCGAGTTCCAAGCGATATTTGAGTTCGTGAGCTAAGGAAAATGAATAAAAAACCTAGAGTTATCCCAGTTCGTGAACTAAGGGCAAGGGTGAAAAAAACCAGAGAAATTCGAGTTTGAGAATTAAAGTAAGGGGTGAAAAACTTAAGGCAATTTGAGTTTGAGAACTAAGAAAATGGCGGAAAAACCTAATGAATTAGAGAACTAAGGAAAATGGAGATAAAGGAAATTCGAGTTCAAGTAATAAGGGAAATGGCGAAAAAACCTAAGAAAATTCGAGTTCGAGAACTACGAAAATGTAGAAAAAGACCAAGGAAAGTCGAGTTCGAGAACTAGGGAACATGGCGGAAAAAAACTAGAGGAAATTCAAGTTCGAGAACTAAGGAAAATATAGAAAAAGACCAAGGAGAGTTGAGTTCGAGAACTAGGGAAAATGGCGGAAAAAATCTAAGGAAAATCGAGTTCGAAACTAGGGAAAATGGCGAAAAAACCTTAGGAAATTCGAGTTCGAGAACTAAGGGAATGGTGAAAGTTTGATTCGAATTTGAGAACTAATAAAATTGGTGAAAAACCTAAGGAAATTCGAGATCAAGAACTAAGAAAGTGAGTGTAAAAAACTAACGAAAGCATTGGCGACCACCAGTGCAGTCTAAGAATTCATATTATACAAAATTAGATTTGATTTCCTTTGGTATCCCAGATGGACAAAATGGGATTGCGAATTCTATCCAAATCCAAATATTTCTTCAGGTATCTAAGAAAGCAGAAAACCAGAAAGCATGGACCATTTACCTGTATGTGGTAGCCCCAGTTTGGTGGAGAAACCACATGGAAGTGAAGCTGATTGCCAAACCCAAGAATCCGCTAAATGTCATCACCAGCCAGTAGGTAATCTCAAAAGTGGTCTGCCATTCAGAAACAAAAGACTAAGCAGAGTAAGCAAAGCATAGAGATGGCAAGTTCTCACTTTAAGGAAGCTAAATTTGACGAATGTGAACTTTGCTAAGACAATTGGTACATGAATTGTTCAAATTTTAAAATGGCATCATATGATCATTCAAAGGAAATTACATCTTCACAACATGAGATTAAGCAAAAATGAAAAAAGAAGAAAAAAACCTTCATGTCAGAGCAAAACAAATCTGAATTATACAACTGAATTGGATTGGATATTCACTTCAACACATATAATACATGTCTATACACATACTCGTGCACAAAACTTACTAATATTGTACATTTATCAACATTATGGCCAACCATTTAAAAAAAATGTAACCTATGACAAAAACAATATGTAACCGCAAAACATACAATATATCATTTCTTACGTGTGTGAAAGATAATCGACCTCATTGAATACGAGAACAAGTAAGAGTCCAAGGGGCAGTGAAAGGCCATTGTTTAGCATGACCATCGAGAACTCGTTCAAGTCTCCAGATTTAGTGACTTGCTTGGCAGTATCCATGACCCTGCGCAATGTTAGCTGCACCAAAGAAGTTCATCACTATTTTGTAATCATAGGCTAAAAAGGAAAGTGCTTCAAAGATAACATATAGTTTAATCATCCAAGAAATCTAGCAGTGTCTTTCTGGTTCTCTCCACCTCAATAAGTATGAAAAACTTCAAAATTAAAGTTACACACAAACCCGAACATGTATTGAGGAAGTAGTCAATGAGACCAGAGGCTCAGTATCAATTCATTGATCTAACAAAGCACATATCCGACCAAAAGTATACTGTATATCACTCCTTAGCTTAGCTTAGAACAGGATAACCTGACTAGGTAGCTTAGCAGAAGACAACTTGAGATGGTAAATGTGCCAAAATGGAAGCCAATCCTACATAGGTTGAGACAGCCATGATTTTAAATCCTAGTGGAATTCGCTCTACCTAAAAGCACATGGATTTCAAGTATGCCAAGTTAGCATCGTTTCTTTTAGTAACATGCTCATCCACTACCATTACATAAATCATAATACAATGTCCGTATGCCAGCAAGATACAAGGAATCTTCTACTTTTATCAATTAGCAGATGGTTCAACATGAAATCTCTGGTCATAGAAGAGATATCATAGTAGTGAAACATAAAAGAGACAACGAAGGCAGAGAAACGATAAGATTACATTGCTATAAAGATCATAGTAATGTGAAAAATAGGATCTCTTACAGAATATGACGCTGTTAAAAAGCAATTGACAAATTGCCATGCATATCCGACTGCGTTAAATGAGAGATCTGTAATTCCTCCTGATATTGCTGATATTATCTGCAAAATATGAAAGCATAATCTCATAAATAAATCAGGCCATCACATGATTATCACTAAAGCAATTAACGTCATTTATCTCAGGAGTATTACTTCGGGCCAGTAAAGATTAAACACCAAATCTCACATTATGAGAATTGAAAATTTATCGTAAACCAGCACCATTTTTCACAACGGCAGTGCTAGTAATCGATTATTGACAGTTTGATACTTCAGATGACAACACAGAGAAAATCATGATGAATTAAGGTTTTGTCTGTTTCAAATTCCGAAACAATAACCTAAAAGCAACAAGTACAGTCAACTTAAAAATGAAAAAAAAAAGTGGATTCGCAATCTGCCAAAAAATTTATTCACATAAAAAGGAGTGGTATATAGACTCGGTCGAAAATGCTCAAGTGATGATGTATCATCAGCTAAATGCAATTGTTTCAAGTTAGTTAAAGTTATCTTGCCACATGACATACCATTATGAAAAGAGCTGCCCAAACTCTGTTGTCATGGTGCTTGTTGAATAGATACATTTCACCAACAGCAGTCATCACATTGGTAACATTCTTCAGAACTGTGACCATTGCTACGTTTATATATTTCAGACTGCAAATCAAAATGGTGACCATGTTAGGTAACTGCTTGTAGGAATGTGTAAACGCACTTGGGCACTCTCGTAACAATACAGGTTTTGTTGAATGAAAACAAAAAAGACAAAAATACATGAGCAAAGAAGAATGCAGTTCACAAAAGAAAAATTTGCAAAGTATCAAAGTAAAATGGAAAAGAAACCTTTTTTTCAACCCACGAAGCTAATCAAATTGCAATAAGTAACAAAGCCTCCCGGTGCATTTATATTGTCCCATGTAATTTGTGGCTCGTAAAGAAATAGGAAAAACATTCACCCTTGAGATGTTAATTTCAGATATCAGTCCCTAATTCTAACATCACTTTTACCAAATACATAGAAATGGTTTGTGCATTATAAAACAAAGCTGTTGAAATACTGAGACCAAATGAGGTATGGTAGATTCTTAATTGCAGACCGTTCATCAATAAAGATGTAACATGATGAAAATATAAAATGATACAAAACTTACATAGTATAGTATAGGTAGCCAGGTCAGACATCACAAGAGCTGAGATGTACTACAAACCTAGTACAGGAGACTATAGTGGGAAAAGATTTGGCAGTTGAATTCGATCGATTCTTATGAAGATACAGAATCAGTTTCATACATAGAGACCATAATGTTAAGAACCATAAGTGGATGCAGAACAACAAGCAAGCAACAGAGCTAGAATTTGAAAAAGCATAACATAGATATAGAATGACAAACAAGCTCTCACTCCAGAGTCCAGAGTATTGTAGGGGCATGCATAATATGTAGTTGATGGAATTTATGTAAAACTGAAACGACAATATAAGGAAATCATTTTACCTAAACATACTTGTGACCAGCATCCCTACAAATATGATATTGACAGGTAACCAGACCTTGATTAATCTCCATGTAAGAGGTTCTGTTGAAATTATGCCAAGTAAACTCAAAATGGAAACAACAACTACCGAGACAAAATTCTGCAAGCATAAATTAGTACATCATTACATCATTGAACAAAAAATATATATTTAAAATAAGCAAACTGCATTGTAAGACAATTGTGAGAGGGAAGTTAATGTGGTGGACAAAAAGATCTTATATAGACGGTAACCTGGTATAGCATCAACGATATTCCAGCATTAAAGTTATAACTGGAGAGGACATACTTGTTGACCAGTATCATGCTACACGAAGAAAAACAATATGCAACACCAGATAACAAGGCCTGATTGTGTACTGTAAGTCCTCTTTTAGTTCGCACCGTCTTTTGTGTATTCCTTTCTAACCTCCCGCTCTCCATATCAGTCTCCTCATTATTACTTGGACTCTTCATCCCCAAAAATCTTGAGACAAAATCACAAAAATCAACAAATAGGATTCAGATAAGCAAATATATGGGAGAAATTATAGCCAAAATCGACATAATAGTCACTTTGCTTGACAAAAAGGAAATTTCTAGGTACTTCAAAGCACATGAATCCACACTAGATATACTAATTAAAACCCATTGGAAGAAGAAAGAAGCTCAAAATGCCGTTTCTGTAAAGAGAAATGCAATTTTCAGCCTGTTCCATGAAAATCAAATCACCTCCTTTCAGAATTACTAACGGTAAACTCTGGAAGTGTGGAGCAAGAAGAAGATCCATTCGGATGCTGAGATCATTTTCTTTGCATTTTGGTATAACTAGACGCTTCTATTCTGGATTCCTAAACATGGTAATTATCTATGTCCACTATGACAAAGGGACTTCATGAAAAAGGGGAGAACTATATATGGTGCTTATGTTAACACAGTAGTCTCCGTCAGTTGTGGTTGGACATCAGAATGTTATTGGTAAGACAGAGAATTTAGGTTCTATTTAGTTTTCCACATTCTGGTCTACACTCTGTGATTTTGGCAAATAATTTGTATATCAATATGGTGCGTCAATATATGGGCAACATATACTACCTTGTTTCCAGCTGATATGTTTCTTTTCCAGTAATTTCCTGATTGGGTTGAAATCTACAAATTTCCTCAAATTGGCAATGTGCAATGCAGCAGTATTTTGTCTGAATTAGACATTCACATACTCGATTTGATGGCTAAGATACTAATTTGGTAGCTGAGACCCACTATTCAGCTCACCAGATGTTTGGGTCTCATGGAACAGAATGCAACAAGTGGTTAGTAGCCAAGTTAATTTTAGTTTTAATGTTGTTTTATTTCCAAGTAGAAAAGTTGAAACTGTGAGGGCAGAGAAGCAAGTACTCCAGGCCATCAGCTAATGTGGAGTTGTTTATATGCTAACGAACAACATGATCGAGTACATATAGGATCAATCCTCAAGGCAAACAGCCACATGATCCTCATTAAGTCACCTTGCTAAAGGATCGAAGTTGGCACTCTTACTTCAGAACTGAACATCATAATGTGGAGATATGGTAAAGAGAGGGAGAAGCAAAGATGCTGGAGATGTTTGTAATAGAGGAAGCCCACCATTGAAGCAAACTGAGATTGACGAAAATTTTATTTACTTCAGTTCATACTGCATGTGCTTAGGAAACAAAAAGAGGATACCAAGAAACTGTCTATGAAGATTTTCCGGTACATAAATGGGCAAAAAGGGTATGTAAGGAACAAAAATTTTGTAATCGGAATGCTCTCCATTACAGATATTGGTGAAAACAGAAGATATCTGTCAGATAATGAACTGTAGGTTTCCTCTCTGCCAAAATTTAAAACCTACAGAACAATGTCTGTATTAGAATTCTGCACAACAGCGAATGACGTTTCGCCACTTTTATGTTTGAGGTGATGCGTGGACAGAATATACAACAATATCATAGCAATGAAAACGGATATTTAACTGAAATAGGATAGTAGAGAAGAGCACACTATGATTTCTCTGCAAGATAAGAATCCTGATTGTTGTATTTGAACCTTAAACAAAGATCTGGAAGCTATGTGCATGTAAAATTGTACTATCCGACCATAATTTGAATTAAGTGACAGGAAAAAGTACCAATAGAATGGTAAAATCTTCCCTAGGCTAGGGCTATAAGAAATGCATACAACTTGTGATTGAGAATCTTTCACGTCACCGTAAACATATGTATGGCCAACTTTCACAGGCCAATGTGGTGAATTATTAACCATAAGGTCAAGGTACATCTTATAGACCTAGCCTAAGCAAGAATTTTCACAGCAAACTTCACGATAAATCCTAGACTATGATTGATGGATAAATGCAGAACCATTGTACTGAGTCTATTCGAATAAGTGTGTTTAAGATACCACTACTAACATAGAAATCCACGCACTATTTAAATCTTGATGAAAGCGACCTCTACTTCAATAAAGTCGCCCGTCAAATGAATACATATTTGAATGACTTACAATTCTGATATGGCTAAAAGTCTATAGCAACTCTAAGTGAAACCATTGTATAATTATCTGAATTACAAGCAGACACATGAAGTCGAGAACTTGTTGCCATGAAGGCAAGCAGGCAACAGTAATCATACCTGCTGTACTTCTCTGCTAATTCAACCCCAGACTGATCCACCAAGCTGTTAACCTACTGATCTTCCAAAGCCCAGTACCTGGGGGTCCTCACCAACACAGGAAGTTTTATTTGGCTCCAAGATAGATTGAGGAAAATCTTGAAAAGAAACCTTGCGCTGATGCCCTATGACAAATAATTGTGCCATCAGCTTAAGACAGTAGTTGCAAGTTACTACTCCATGATAAGGTTCAAAGTTAGAGCCACAATGCATGAACACTATAACCACCAGTTTTGGCAACAGATAATTGAACATCAGAGTATCCTTACAACAAACAGGTTCATGAGATCATCACAGAAATGAGTATAACTAGAAAAAGATTGAGACTCCAACTCATAATTATCTTGAAACCAAATTCTCGACATCCATGACAGGCTCCGTCTTTTCTAATGTAATACTAATTGCATTTCATATACATTGTTTGAAGAAGGGAAACATGATCAAAGGTAACAATGATTTAGTCATTTTTAGAAAAGAAATACCTACCACAAACCATGGCACTAAACCCATAACCAGCATTCCTTCATAACTGCAAAACAAGTTCTCAACTAGATACTACCTTTCTTCAATTAATAACATGGTTCTTTCTAGTTCAAACAACACAACATGAACCCTCATCGAGTCGTCGTAACTCTGAGAAACAGAGCAGCCATAAAACTTCAACAGTTACATACTTCCATAGTTTAGATCTATGACACAAAGCCTAATCCTTTCTGCAGTTCAACCGATGAAACGAATATGATTAAAACAGAGATAGCAAAAACAGCTGCCAATTGGTAAGTACTAGTCAACTTCATCAAAAGGTCTGAAAAAAAGACGGACTTTATAAACAAAACATATCCACCAACAGGCAGAAAACAATAGCTATGAGTTGAATTCCAAAGCAATCAACAACATGAAGTTCATTCCAACAGAATTGATTCCAATCAGTCAAATAATCACATCTCATCTCATCACAGACAAAACATACATAAGTAAAACAAGTAACTTTACCTTGAATTGGAGTAGTTGGGGCAATCGAGTAATGACGATTCGTGGTGAAGTATGTAAGCAAGCCTGTGTGTGGGTGATCGAAATACAACAGGAAACAAGGCGAGGAGGCTACTTTGTGTAATATGGACGTTGAGTACAACTATGGCAGGCAGAGAGAGGAGAGAAAAAACAAGTCAAATTGTATTCAGAGGCAGAGAAAGCTTATTATAATGGTTTGCTGCAGATTTTCCACTGTATACATATTCTGAAAGATCGAAGCTCCCGGGTAGTCATGTTTAACATGACCCGGGACTTGGAAAAACTTTAAATAAATTGCGTGTCTCGGGCTGCTCTATTGAAATGGTACAAAATCCACGTGACATGCCGATGATCTAAAAATAGAGGGGTCAGCAAGCTAATTCATCAACCAAATTCACTAATTTTTCATAATTTCCTTTAACCTAATTTTTTTACTACAGTCAAAAAAAAGAAAGTTGAATGAGAAATGTGTCTGCTGATACTCTCAGAAATCATTTTTGACGCACCAAAAGAATTTTGGCAGTGTTGAAAACTTTTGTGTCAGAAACTTTCTGCTACAAACCATTTCGAAAAGTACCAATATAATTTCTGACACTGATAAAGGAAAATGACCTAACAAAATTTGCTGCAGTGCCAAATCATCAAAATAGCACCAAAAATCATAAAAGTAATGTCAAAAATTATAAAGGCAATGCCATGAATGTTATTTACAATGGTTCACCACACCAAGCAATGTACCCACTACTCAACCCCTTTCCAAAACCTCTTTCCAACTCTCAATCAAACCTCATTCCCCCCCAATCTCACCATTGATCCCAATTTCAAAACCCTAGTTCATCTATCAGTCAAATAATTCCACTCCACTGCCAATTCATGACAGCGAATGGTACAAGGAGAAGACAAAGTCCTCGGCACCGCACAACGCATCGTTCAATCTCTTGGCAACACTTCCGACGCCGATGACATGCTCCTCATCCTATCCGCCTTCGACAAAAGCTTCTCATCTCTCTCCTCCTTCGTCGATCACACCCCTTCCACCTCCTCAACCGATCCTTGCTTAGAATCTGCGGAGCGTATCGTCTTAAACGACGCCAATTCATTTTTCTCTAACGATTACTTGCCGCTCCGGCGGCCGCGGGAGGAAGTTTTAGGGATTCTGAGGATGAGAGCCACTGCATTAGCGATCAATGTCCCTCTTGGTTGTGCTATCGACGGTGAAGAAATGAAATGGAATGAATTTGGCCGCATTATATTAAACGATCGGACCGGTGTGTGACCGATCAGTTTTTCCTAATCTCAGGAAGAACTTGTTTTTCTTGAAATTTTGGCACTAATTAACCAAACCTAACCTATCCCAAATCACGCACATTGTCATGATATTGAGTTAGATGTAAGAGTTATACTCTAAATAATGACATTGTTTCCAAAAGAAATTCGGCTCATTATGTTTTTTTTTTTTATTAATTAAAAATATAAAAGTAGAATATTTAAGGTATAATTGAAATTAAAGAAGGAAAAACAAACTCCAAACACAATAAAATAAAAATACGAATTATTTAGTCAAACAAAATTAACGAAAATGAAGAAAAACATCAAAGGCAAAAAATATCGCACAAACGAGAACAAAAC
>JAYMSH010000423.1:0-11339 GCA_036897905.1 Aragoa cleefii | reverse complement strand
AAGAGAATTTGGATGCTGGATGACATTAAAAAAACGTCTAACTTAATGCTGGATGAATTTAGGAGTTATAAAATTTTGGGATAAAAAAGGTGGATTTGGCTTGGACGTAACTAAGAGAATTTGGGCTTACAATTTAAATCGCAGATTAAAAGACACTCAAATTTTCTGATTCGTACTAAAACGCTACTTGAAATTTAAAGGAGTTACAAATCAATAGAATAAATTAATTATACATTACAGATAAATAAAAGTTCTAAAATATGTTTAATTTATATTCTAATTAAAGAATATTGGGTATTATCCAACTCGGTTAACATTTTCCTTTTTTTTTTTTGTCATTTGTCAACCGTGTGAAAAAAAGAAATGAAGCGCAAACGTAGCAACAATAATGTACTATATTTGCACATTAACACAATAAATGATTGTATTCTACATGAGTGACAACATAAGATGATTGTGTCTTCTTCTTTTTTTTTCCAAATTTTTATCGGACTAAGTCTTGATTCCCAATTTTACCATTATCTTATTACATGCCATGGAATTCAACATGTATTGTAACTTTGAAAGCAGCGTTTTTTTTTTTAAATTTAGTTAGGTTTCGAACCTTCCTAAAGTTAGATAATTTTTGCACTACCACCGAGATTCGATCTCAACTGTCGATTGGTGGTGTAAAAGTGTGAGTGAAACTGATTTTTACTTCGCACCACTATTTTATATTTTTATTTAAATTAAATAATTATGCACAATCTTTTTTCACTCCTTCAACGTCTATCGAAAAATAAATATTCAGGATAAAAAGACTTTTCATAATTATTTCATTTAAATATAAACATAAAATAGTGGTGCGAATGGAAAATCAGCTTCACTAGTTTCGCACTACCAATCGATGATCGGGATCAAATCTCAGATCGATCCGATGGTAATGAGGAGACTACTTAAATTTAGGTAAGTGTGAAACCTATCTAAATTTTGAAAGACCGATCCGATAGTAGTATGAAGTGAAATATCATATCAATTTCATGTTATATCTAAATGGAATACAAATCAAAGGAGGAAATATAATGACTTTTGCTTCTCTTGAATGTTTAGCTTTCTTCAAATGGTTTTATTTAAGAACTCATTCAAGAATAATAACCACCAAGGAATTTTTTTATGTCACTCCCCCCACCCCTTTTTTTCTCTCTTTCTTTCTCAAGTGGCGAAAGATTAGATGACTGGAGAATCTATCTGTAGTACAGAAAGGTAGAACAGGTGTGTCCTTAAAAAAAGTGTGGAATACCTCAGCATGCATTTTGCTTTGTGATGCTTTGCAAAAATTATGATGGAAGTATATATGATTGATGAATGTTTCCAAATAGGTCGTAAAATAGCTAATCGGAATCTTATTCTTTACGAATAAGTGGACTTGAATAGGTAGGGTGTTGGATATTCGCGATCGGGTAGTGATTTTGGTACCGTCTCTTGACCTCTCAATCTCTCGAAAGCATTGCTTCTGATTTTAAACTATAAAATTTTGAGTACCCGAAATGGATAAAATTCCCAGTATCTCTTAGGATGATAATTCTTTGTATATGTAATAATACGGGAAAATGGAGCACTGATTGAGAGATTACTATGTCAAGAAGTCCACCGTGACATTTAATGGAGGTGACGATGTATATCGCTGTCTAAAGTAAGGAGTAAATATAAGAAAGAAACTAGTACCAAACTAAACAACAAAAGTTGCATTGACCTGAGCTCACTGGAATTTTGCTACTTGGAGACGACCCAAAGGCGTCAGTCAATTGGGAGTTTGGGATAAGTCTTCTGGAAAACTTTCAAACCAGGAAGGACTGTTTCTTATCACACTTCAATATTTTTCTACTAGTTCCATTCCACCTTCTAAAAGAAGACACATAAATGCAACTTTATTAAAAAACACTGTTGAAAAAGACACAGGATCGGATTGATGCAATATGACAAAAACAAGGATCTCCCACCAACTAAACTGCACATATATTTTCATGTAGATTTCTTGGCATGTGTAGTAGCTCATACTTTCTAGAAAAACCAACATATGATTCACTCTAACTCCATAACTTGGATAATCACAAGTCTTTTCACGCGAAAATTTGCCTATTCCTCTAGTTTGATTTACACAGGCACACAACACACGACAAATATCTTAGCGCTGAAGATTTGCCAGTGTCAAGGTTCAAGTTTCTTGGAAACCTCTGGAAATGATTGTGAGGATCCTGCAGACGAGCTACTAATTCTGCTGGCTGCTGGTGTCTCTCTTCGGGATTGTCGTTTTGTAGGTACCAGGATGTCCTCCTCTAACTTCCACTCGAGGCCAATGTCTTCATCGTCATCGTCATTCTTGAAAACTGGATGGACATAAGCATTCTGGAGGTAGCCTTTCAAGTTAAGATTTGGCTCTCTTGCGCGTTCTAGAGTATCTTTCATCATAGCTTCCTGGAATACAAAATAATCACGAGAATGAATGAATAAGGTGTGTAAATGAAATTTAGGACATGTTGATTAATAAAGTGGTATTGGGGAAGAACCTGTAACGGATATCTAACGAAAGCTGGCTCGTATCGGCCCTTGCAGAACCTGTGGAAAAAGAAGGTAAAGACTGGAAGCGCAATAAGTAATGGTGTGGAAGCTTTGGCCCCTTTAGTAGTCATTAATCCCATCAGAACTAGCTGCGAGAAGATCAGGGCAACAATTATACGTCCATGAACGTCTGGCCAAAATGCTGCAGCACTTTCATATTCTTGGTTGTACACATTTATGATCTGCATCAGAACAATTAATCGAAATCAACGAAGCACAAGAAAAAGTTGGATAATGAATCTTAGTACTTCAATCTATTTCGAGGATATTTACACTTGGATTCTTCATTAATAGCCCATCTATACATAACCCCCATTGTTTTAGAAATTACGAGTGTCTCCCTTATTACGTGAGCATAATTGCAAGTGCTTCTCTTACAGTCCAAAAATAACATGTGCTACTCGCGAAGGGGAGGAGTTGTCTTTTTTTGGGAAGGGTGGGGGATTAAGTGACCTCCTCATGCAAGAGCCAAAGTAAAATAAAAATAAAAAATGGTACCAAAAGAGAAAGAAAATGAGTAGTTGGATTACCTGATGACGGTAGACAACAAATGCAAAAGCAAAGAAAACCAATATGAAAGGTAGAAAAACTGGTGTGGGCACGGCATAGATGAGGCCTAGAAGAAAGTATAATTGTATTTGAGGTTCGCCCGTGTTAAAACCGATGCTTCCTGGATCCATTGCTGCCTCTCTATCTTTTTCGGTCTTCACGAGGAAGAAATTTTTCAGGTGGAAGAATATCAATGGCTTCAATCTCAAGATCTCCCCTGCGATACCAGCCCATCCATCAACCATCACATATGTGATGAAGAAAGTGGCTCTTTGGGGGACTGCAACCCCAATTGTTATGTAGATTCTGCAATAAGATATGTATTAATTTAGCGGTTTAAAGCATAAACATAGTAAAGAGGAGATGAAAAGTAAGAATAGAAAGAAATGAAAAAAAAAGAAAAAGAAAAATGTGTGCGAATATAAATGCTTGCTTTTCAATGTGTGTGACCTTGAATTAAGTCATAACTCATACGTACATTTTAATAATCAAGCAGTGGCTATTTCTTCAGAAGGATATAGTTAAATTAAATCTATCTTCTTCTTAAGCTGTACGTGTGATGTACCAGGACAACTTCTCCACGCAAGATGGGGTAAAGTACTTGCATTGAGAAATACAAGAGACGGTACAAACTGGGGATATCATTAGTCTCACTTAGAGGTTTGCTGCAACATTAAAAATCACTACATAAGTTCCAAAGGTATCAACTACACCCCTCGACATTTGCATATAAAAATATGCTTCAAACCTGTTTAGCTGCAATATTTGCACCTACGTTCTCCAAATGAGCGAAGTGCCCCCTAAACAATGAAAATATGTTCTAAATTACACAAAATCCAGCTCATGTGACACACGCGCAAGCAGGTCTATTCTGGAGGGAATCTCCAAATTATTAGGCCCCTATCTACAGCACAACTTGTTTTCACTAAAATCAACCACAGGTTAAGAATGGAAAGGCTGTAAAGTCATTTTGTAGTTAATCCAGTACTCGGTAATTTCCGGTCAAAAATCAGTTCAGGAATTTTGAGGCAAGAAATTGGGATTAAAAGGAAACTGATTGCCCGAACAAGGGTTTCGCCTTAATTTCATTAAATCAACACGATATCAAAAAAACAGAAATAAAGAATGGGAAGAACTGGGTTGTGTGATTACGCAGTTAATACCACATTCAATTTGGCATTTCGGGGTAAAACATTGGCACTTGAAAGAACAAAATAACTACAAGCAGTAACACTTTGGGGACTATCAGTTACATCTGAGCACTTACTGATTTGGAGGCTGATTGATAAAAGTATCAAGCTGGTCTAGTGCAGTTCCTGCTATCACGCTCACAAGGAAGACATTTATGAAGTTAAACATATAATATCTCAACGCTGATCTCCTCTCCAGTGCGGATATTGATAGAAATCCCTCAAATTTGGACATCATCATTAATATTGTTGGGAGCACTATGAGGAAAATCTTCAAGGCAATTCCAGGTAAGACACCTTGAATTAGAGAATTGATAAAGGGCCTGCATGACAAAAACTATTAATATGTAATGATAGAGACGAACAAAAAGCAGTAGCTGTCATGTTACTTTTAGTATACAAACATGAGCAAGTGAACACAAATAAAACCACTAAAGGGCGAGGCTTGAGAGCCATAGGTCACGGATATAAGTTTAAGGTCGCGCATCGAGTGAATAAGTTCTTCCCTGTCAGGTTCATTTTTATTTTTTCTGCTCGATGTTTTGCGTGGATTTATTGAAAATCAAAAATCACCTTTGTTACGTAAACACATAATACCTCCACTAGTTTCCACAGAAAGGAAAAATGATAAAACCAAGTTGTTATGGCTCATTATACTCTTCTTCTTCTTCTTTTTTCTTTTCTTTTTTTTGAAAGGTAATCTCAGTATGGCTCATTATACTAACAATTACTTGTCAAGTTATGCTGAATATCAGCATTTATATGAGTCAAGAAGATCAAAGATAATCATATTACAACATAGAATCAGATAAACAAAGTTGAACACACAATGACAAACTATGACAAGACAACGAAAAATTAAGTCACAGATAAATACAGGAAAACAGCAGTTATTATGATGTGTGTAGTTCTTAGAAGCAACACTCACGTTTCAATCATCGGCTCCAGAAAGGGTGCCACCCTCTCAATACCCTCGATATTTGCAAGAGATTGCACAAACGTGACAGGGATGATGAAGAAAAATGTGAGGAAGAAAAAAGTAACAGCAATGATGAGCTTCCTTATGGTCAGTGAAACATAGGGAATTGCAAGGTTCTCCCAATAAACATCTCGTGGCTCTGTAGCCCACTGAGTTAACCACATAATAGGATTTCTGGACTGTGTTGTTTGTGCACAAACAGCAGCTCCCCATCGAGTTTTAAAGGAAACAAAAGCCGCTGGCATGATGGACTTGGGGTCAGTTTTTACTCTCTCACGCTCTTCAGCTATCTGCATATAAATGAGATGCTTAGACTCTAATTAGAATATAAAAACAAAAAACAAAAAAGAAAGCGGGATATTCCAATATTACGGATTGCGAGTCCCAAGTTACTTTTCAGTCGGAGAGAAGGAAAGCCACATTTTCGTAAACAAGAATATAGAATTTCAAAACTTTAAGTGGATACTTACTTCTTTGGATAGCCTCTCAATTTCAGCCGTCTGATAATCAATTGCATCAACTTTCTCCCCAAATAGGCCAAGAAAACCAGTCTGTAAGTTTGAGGCAGAGTAAATAAGGTATTGACCAACTCAAATGATACTACATCATAACAAAATAGACTCACATGTACCACAAAATGTCGAAGAAAACTTTTCCACAAAATCAATGGAAATCATTGAACAATTAAAACTAATTACAATATGTCGAAGTACCTTTGTCATAGGGCGTTGCAAAGGTTTTCTTGTATATTTTAATTGGTAATAGTCGAGCCAATTTTCCTTACTTTTCTTCTCCTTGACTAGCTTTGCGAGTTTATTGCAATTGATTACAACCTGCATATATCTTCTGAGATAAGAAGAATGATGATGTAGATAGTAGCTTTGAAGATGAAACTTAACTCACAGCTGATACCAGTCGTTTTTATATTGATCAATTAGATCACCATTATTGTGAAACAACAATACGGATGCAAGACATGAAATGAAGTAGACACCAGATAAAAAAAAAATATATGTATCAGAAGGAAAACATTTCCAATAAGATTAGACTAGAAAGAAGAACATAAAGTTGTAACAGAATAATCCTGCAGATGTTCCTCAGTAGTGTAACAATTGTGACCAAGAATAACAAATACTCCAAATAACAATACATAGGCAAGTTATCACGCAAATTACCTGATTACTCAGATAGTGATCTGGATGGTTGACCAAGAAAAAGTGTTCCACGCACTCAGTCACTGATTCATCTTGGTCTGGTGGTACATTTCTAACAAGAACCTGTAAATAGATTAAGCGTCAGCACCACTAGTAGTTACATGGGAAATAAGGACTGCACCCGAAAACCATTGATAGGAAAATAAAGTGGCAAAAGTTGTTGGAAATTTCAAACAGCATCTCAGTTCTCCAACCTGGTGTAACAATTGTATCTCATTAGCTGATAAATACATTCCTTTACAAATGGTGTTTTCAAGTTAGTTTATCAGTTGTAAGAGTGACTATGATATGTAGCAAGATATGCTCAGCTCGAGGGCAAGTCTTAGAGCTAGGCTTATACAATAGATCACGGCTAATAGTTTAATTCAGATTTATTAGTAATGAGAATCTAATATCCACTGTTCAAATAATAGATAGTCGCAAAATTACACATTGCAAGTTGGTTAAACTACGTTTTTCAGCTTTTAGTCAACTGGGGAGTACACCAATATAACTCTTTTTTTAGATTGAAAAACTGGAGTGACTATGATAGAGTCACTCTTTATTTATGAAGAGCAAGAAAAAGATGACAAAGAAATACATGGAACATCACTTATTGAGTTATTGGTAATAATTAACATATATTGCACTTTTAAAGATTTCCAAGAATTAGAGGAAAAATTAGCAAAGATATTGCATCTTACCGTGAATTGATCAGGACGACGTTTTTCAAAAGCAAGAAAGTGTAAGCGCATTGTGGCAATATTTTCGTACTCCTTTCTAAGAATGTAGCATGTCCAAAAGGTAACGGCATAGGCCATTAACATATGAGCCCAAAACCTGCAAATTGGAGGTCAATCATCAGACCTAATAGACCGCCAATAAGTGCCTGTCCATACTTGGACATGGCAAATACGAACAATAATCAGTTGATTTTACTTATTTGTTATGAACATATAACGTTTTATGAACTTTTTGCTGTTTTTGTTCTGGAATTGAATAACCTTAACTCTCGAGCTGTTTTCTTCAATGGACTATAGAGTTCTTGACTTCCTCACTCAACCACAGATAACATCTCAAATTATCAACTATGTATAATATTGTAATCTCAGATGCCGATTGGCAGAGTAAATCCCATTACAACACCAACATGCATGGGTAGCCTGCGTCATGTATAACTTGCGCCATAATAGTGAATTTTTAAAAACATCGAGGTGATTCCGGTCTATGAAATAAACACAAGAGACGTGATGCAAGTAGCTAAGAATACATGGTTTTGCAGCTGTTATCCCATTATATCCATCATTCATTAAATGGGAACGAGAACTTGAAAGTGAACGTCAGAGCACGCATAAATATGAGATGACTAAAGACTGTCCAGACCTATAACAAGCCAAACAAACAAGCAAGAATTGTATCGTTTGGATTTCTCACTAGAAGAGGTAAATCATTAGAAACAAGGATAACAAAACATTGTGCAAAAACACTAAGGAAAGACTAAAGAAACTCCTAACCTGTGCGATGCTTGTGGGATGTTTGAGATAGAGAGCTCATCAATGTTACTATACTGTAACCTGTCAGCACCAGCTCTTGTCAAAGTGCTGTTTGTCCAGTTGACAGGCACCAGAATAGCCCAAGCAAGCAATGTTATTGGAACAAAAATCTTCAGTCTGCATCCAAAACATAGAATCAACTAACAGAATAACAAACCGAAAAAAGAACAAAATCAACAGCAAAAATTCCGAAAGCTAGGTATGCTTTCCGGAGCTTAACACCTAGTAGATCAGTTTTCTTCGTAATAATTTCTCATTCTCGTTAGTTCTAAATTTATTGCTAAAAGTACTTCACCAACTCGAGGGAATCTTAGAAATACAACAAGCTTACCCCAGCAAATAAATCCGCAAGTAGACTGCCGAATCCAGTCCTGCATGATCGATTAGCTCCTGCTCAGGCATTTTCAGTGCATCCGGCACCCAATTCAAAAATCTAATATAGGACCTCCAGTCCAGATTGACAAATTTGCTTACGAAAACGCCCGAATGCGTCGGACTGTTTCTCAAACCCTTGAGGTACCATTTCGGGTAGTACACTCTGTCATTAAACGGCTGAAGGCGAAGGATCCAAAATGCTATTAGGAAAACAAGTGCCGTGAGAATATTTATTCCTGCAGCTATCCCTATATCCCCTAAAGTCGCTGTCATCTCGTGACTAGGTTAATAATACTGAAGTTCCTGCAGGAAAGACAGACCATTAAGCATATGGTTAGGATTAGGAATACCTAAATTTAATTCTGCAGCAAGGTAATCAAAAACAGTTGCTAGGTTTTCAAACTCTCTAATTAAAAGGAACAAAACTGAAACAAGTAAAAAGTAAATCATTCCAATGTACTCTTTTGTGTAACTTGACACAAATATGTCAATCTTCTTGCTAAAAATACACAAGTTCAATTGCAGAAACAATTTTCCGAATACCCAACAGTTTTACATTTGGCAGTTGTGTCCAAAGCAACCAGAACACAAATAAGTCACAAATCACCATAAAAAAGCTACTAAGAATATTAATAAATCGAATTTTTTCCCAACCCTTTACCAAAAATAATCACTAGATTGCCCTCATAAACAACAGAAAGAATCACTCCGATCAGAATTTCAAACATAATGTAAAGAATACCATAACTACAAAAACATGAAGTCATAATTACCACAAAGAAGCAACAAAACATACTCAAAATTGAATCTTTTCCCAACCCTGTACCAAGAACAGTCACAATTTAACCCTTGTCCACTCAGAAATGGAAATTGAACATGATTTCATACATAAATGTAAAGAGGGATACCATTTATACAAACTAAAACAAACAATAATGCAGTTGTACGGTCTCACAGAAAACAAGAACAAAAGCAAACATAATCTAGCTTCACAAAGTAATAGTAAAGAAAATGGAGAGCAAACTGACCGTGAAGTGATTAAAATAGCTTGAGCGTGGAATCAAAGCTAAAGAACATATTCATTCCCCTAAGCCAAAACCCTTCTCCACAGTAATGTTGTTGTTGTCGTTGTTTTACCAAATGCCAAGCAAAGCAACTACCAAATCACAAGGAAGTTGGAAAATTGAGACACAGAGGGAGGGAGAGGTAAAAGCAGAGATAAGTGGGCTTTGCTGAGAAATGTAATAATTATCATGTCGGAAAAAATGTGTGGTGTACGTGTCCTTTTCGTAGGAGATTTTTGGAAAAAATCAACTGCAGTGACGACTAATATTTTTCTGGAATTCAGAGCAAGTTTTTACTTCGAGATTATTGCATAAGGTGTCTGAACTTTTCGTGTTTATTATCGAGGATGCATAACTTGAACTTCCTACCAAATTAGTTCTCAAGTTCACATGAATTCGCACTTTATTGCTGTCTGCAGTTTATGCTCTCAGTTAAAATGTGAATTACAGATTCTATTGGAACTAAGTGGATAACCGCAACCTCACAATATATACTAATACGTCTTACTAAGGAGTCATTTTAATGGATTTAGGCTTTGAGTTTCTTTCTCTCACCTTTTTAGACCCGCACAATTCATGTAAACAAAATTTCTTTGTAGTTCATTTGTTGGGCCATGACACTGCCACAATTGCAGAATCATCAAGAATCCTAATTTTGAATACTTAAATTTATAATAAATTGTAGAAAACAGTGTTAATATAAGGATTAGAAAAAAAGTCAAAAAGAAAAATGACAAGACAAACATTCTTTAAAATTCAAATGACATTCGACCAAACAGTAACATTTTTATTTAATCGGGAAACTGTCTAAATGGAAAAATGGTTCTAGACCCTCAATGTGAAAATACAAAAGTTTAGAACCTTTTCTGCAATTAAGCATGTACTTTTGACAGTTTGAGTTGTCTTTATTTTGTCCTCTCCTGAATTGTCCTCTGAATTGACTGGTTTTTTCTTTGGGAAAGAATGACAAGCCGTGATTAAAGAAAGTTCAGTGAACTACTAATGGTTTTATTATTAATTAATAATGCTAATTATTTTATTTAGTTTGATTGATAGTTGTAGTTGATTTATAGAATTTGGTATTGGTAATTAAGGGTGACTGTAATGTAATTATGATCAGACGAGACGAGAGGGTGCTGTCGGCAAGGGTCCACCACCACTATAATCCCATACTCCAATCGGCCCCCAATGGCTTTCTCTTCCTCATCTTCTCCCACTTGATAACCAAACAAAAAATTGAAAAGATCTTTATCATATTTTCTCCTGATGTACCATATTTTTCGACACAATTCTTAATAAAGTGTGGGATTTTATGGAGATTTTAGTGTTTGGAATTGGTTTTTTCCTTGTCATTTAAAAAAACAAACCAACTTCTCCGAAACAGATCGAAAATAAATATTAATCAACTTCTTCATAACAGAGGGAGTGTTCTGTTTACAATTATTATTCTTTCGTCTTATGTGGTAATAAATATTGACAAGGGCGGAGACGGAATGGCCCGCCTCCAAAAAATTTAAATTTGCATTTTTTGCGTTTACACTTTCAAATTTTATTTTTTACATGCCTTATGAATTTTTCTCAAATTGACATTTCGCCCTCCCATAAAATTTATTTATGACTCCCCTTATAAATATTGAAATAGATTTGTTTCTTGTTTGGCTCTACCTTAATAAAGCCCACAAATCGTAATTTAAGATCGGACTGTCAGCATGTGATGTATTTAGCCCCACTGAGGACCTCAATAGGACAATATGATGACGATGAATTATAATTACACAGTGTTCTATTGTGAGCTCCATTAGGTTATATTCACATAAATACCTCCTTGGTTTTATAAA